>BMAO01011888.1:0-66388 GCA_019973975.1 Trichonephila clavata
GACTGTGATATCAATCTCGGAACGAGTGTTCTTAGTTAATCTTTACTCTAATAAATTTGTGATTTATAAGCTGATTGAAGTCATTACAGCTTATAACATATAAATATCTGTGGCAGCTGTCGCATTTAAATGGAATAAATGCTAGAACGCACGTTTTCTGCCATGTTCGAAAATTGAACGGTTTGGAGAGCGACTCGCCCAGTGAGGAGAGAAATTTTCTCAAGGACTTTTATGTGTGACAAGTCAAGTTACGATCCGAAGACTGAATCCAGTTTTGTACTAGTGAAGTGCCGCAGTTTCAACTACAAAAAGGAACAGTTGTCAAAGATCAAGAGGTTGAGCTTCCCATTGTCAACTACGAAAAGAAGTTCCTTAGACGACAAGTGAAGTAGTCGGCCCAAGATCAATCACAAAAGACGGAACCCCATCGAGAAGAGGAAAAGAGGTTATAGTCCCTTTCTTTGAGATTATGCTCGGGGCAGTAGTTATTTATTAGTTTAGTACTGTTTGGAAATTAAATTGTTTTTTGTACTCGCGCTAATTCATTTGACTACCAAGAGTCTAAAAGAGTTTTTGTGTGAAAGTGTTTTTTTTTAATTTATTATGTTAGTTTGGTTTTCGGGATCAGAATCGTAGAAATGTGTTTTTATTTATGTTATTGATAGTTGAGTATAGTTGTAGTTTAAAGCACAATTGTCAATTTGCATATTGATTTTAGACTTAGTGGTGTTATTGAGAGTTTATTGGTTTTGATATGTGTATTTTCTGCATTTAGTGTAGTACTATTGTTTAGCATATGGTCAATTTTGCATATCGATTTTAGACATACTTAGAGGTGTTATTAAGAGTTTATTGGTTTTGATATATGTGCGTTTTCTTCATTTAGTGTAGTACTCTGGTTTAGTTGGTTATAGTGTGTATTTTTCATCATGGCTTTCCTTTTAAAGCTGCGAAAAGGTGACCTATTAGATATAGCGAGGGAATTAGGGGTAGTAGCCCATGATGATCTGAGAAAGGTAGAAATTAAGGATAAAATTTTACAAAATGAGAATTATGATATGGAAACCATTAAAGCGGTGATGGAGGGAGTTTTAGAGGAAAATAAGGTTAGAGAAGTGAAAGAAAAAGAGGAAAGAGAAAAGTTAATTAGGGATCGAGAGTTTGAGGAGCGGAGACAAATTAGGGAATATGAACTAGAACGTTTAAGATTGTCTAATGCTACTGATACGGTTAGTGTTTCGTCTGCTGACTTAGAAAGGCAAGTGGTAAATAGACGTGTTAATTTAAAAGACTTGGTGCCTAAATTTGATGCCAAAAATGCAGATATTAATCTGTTTTTTGAAATTTTCGAGAGGCAAGCCAAAAAAGAAAAAGTAGCAGAAGATAGGTGGGTTTCACAGCTTATTCCTTTGCTTCCTGTGGAATCGACTGAATTGGTGGCAAAAGAACCACCTGAAAGAGGAGACGATTATCCTCACATTAAAAAATTACTTTTGAATAGATTCCAGCTAACTCCCGTAGCGCTTAGAGATAGATTTGAATCGCATCAGCGGAGATCAGGCACTTTATGGTCAGACTTGGTTTTTGATTTAAGGTCTTATTTAGAAAATTGGTTAGCCGGGATGGAAATAGAAGATCTATAAGTGGGTTAAAAGAATTATTAGTGACCGAGCAATTAAAAAGAGAGCCCCATCGAATTAGTGGATCACTTTATCGATTCGTGGGACGCTTTTAAAAACGCTACTGATCTAGCGGAAAAGTTAGATCATTTTGAAGCAGTAAAAAAAGTGCATAGGAAACAGAATACAATAAAAGCAGGGGAGCGTAAGCAATTTGAGAGGCAACCTTTTGTGGGTAATAAGGTTAATCAAATTAGTGGGAAAAGCAAACAAGCTAACGTTACAAACAAGGGATCATTTAGAAATGATAGATTTCAAGGAAATTCTCAAACTAAGGGAGATAATCAAAGAGAATGGGAAAGACCATTCGAAAGGAAAAAACCCATCATCTGTTATTTTTGCAACGAACCTGGTCACAAAAACCAAAGATAGAGTTTTGCGTTATTTTTTTTTTGGCCAAATATTTACAAAGATGTGGAGGATTTTGTGAAAACTTGTGAGCTTGTCAGCGGGTGGGTAAACCTCGCGATAAAGTAAAAGCTCCGCTAAAATTAGTTCCAATTATCGGGGAGGTTTTTCTAGAATCAACATAGACGCAGTAGGGCCGCTCCCTCTTTCCACAAAAGGAAACCGATATTTGATTACTGCTATATGTGTAACATCAAAGTATCCCGAGGCGATCCCAGTTGAAAACATTTCATCTGTAAAGTTCTAGTTGCCCTTTTGTCGATTTCTCAAGAATAGGTTTCCCAAAGACGATACAATCAGATCTCGGCACTTCATTCACGAGCGAGCTGACTGCGACTTTCTTTGACAAGTTCGGAATACGGGTGGTCCATTCATCTGTCAGCCACCCGCAGAGTAACGCAGTAGAGAGGGTTCACAGAACTATTAAAAGCGTATTAAAAGCCCTTTGCGTAGAATCGGAAGCAGATTGGGAAAATACGCTTTCCTCAGCGTTATTTGCTTTGCGCACTGTTTCTCATGAAAGCACGGGTTTTAGCCCCTCTGAATTGGTAATGGGAAGAAATTTGAGGACCCCTCAAACCCTGATTTACGAGGGGTGGATTGACAAAAGGGAAACGAGTAAAACGGTGGTTGAATACATCTTACAACTAATGAATAGGCTCAAGCGCTGTCAGGATCTTGCCGTCACTCGGATGAAAGAATGTCAACAAAAAGAAAAACTTTTTACGATCGAAATTCCGTTGAAAGGAAATTTACACAAGGCGATATTGTAATGGTGTTGGCCACTTCAAAGCGGAATAAAATGGACGTAAATTGGATAGGCCCAGGAAAAGTGCTAAATAAAATTTCGGACACCAATTATGTGGTGGATTTACCGGGGAAAAGCGATACGATATATCATGTAAACTTAATGAAACCCTATCACCGAAGGCCCGTTTCTTTAAATCTGGTTATAGAAGAAGTTTCTCCAGAGATAGAAAAAGATGCAGAGATCCCCTACCCATTAAAACAGACCACGACGTTTGACTATGAGGAGGTATGTAAGAAGAGTCACTTGATAGACAAATTGTCCCATAGTCAAATTGAGAGTTAAAAAATGTAATTATTAAAAATAGAGAAGTGTTTTCCTCTGATCCCGGGACAACTCATTTAATGACCATGGACATAGAATTAATTTCGGAAAAGCCCATCAAAACAAAACCGTATCGTATGTCCCCTAGACAAATTAACATCCTAAAAGATGAAATAAAGCGATTATTGAACCTGGGAGTGATTGAGAAAGGTCAATCTGATTTCACGTCGCCTTTAATTTTGGTGGAAAGTCCAAACAAAGACCCATGGCCGTGTGTGGATTATCGGCGGTTAAATGAAGTGACGCGTACGGAATTTTTTCCGTTACCAAACATAGAAGAAATTGTGGAAAAGGTCAGGCTGCACCATATGTGACAGAATGGATTTGGCGAAAGGTTACTTTCAAATCCCACTCACGCAAAGAGCTCAAAGGTACGCAGCATTTGTCACGCCTTTCGGTACTTATATTCCGAAGAAAATGATGTTCGGTTTAGTTTGCGCGCCTTTCTACTTCTGTAAACTCATGGCTCAGGTTTTAGAAGGATTAGAATCGTTCGCACTTCTCTATATCGATGATATAGCCATCTTTTCTCATAATTGGAAAGACCATGTAAAACATATTGACCTCGTGCTGGGGAGATTGAAAGCTGCCGGTTTGAAAGTAAAACCTTCGAAGTGCAAATTCGCGCAGGAAGAGGTGTTATTCCTTGGTCATACCGTAGGATCTGGGAGCAGATCCCCTAGTGACTTGAAAATAAAAGCTATAAAGGATTTCCCTACGCCCACTACTAAAACCCAGGTGCGGTCTTTTCTTGGAATTGTTGGGTATTACGCCCATTACATTCCGAACTACAGCGAGATAGCATCCCCCTTGACAGATGCTCTTAAGGAAAATGTAAGAAAGAAATCATTGTGCGGGACGAACGATGCGAAAAGGCGTTCGAAGAATTAAAAGGTAAACTTGTCTCGAAGCCTATTTTGTTTGCCCCTGATTTCTCGAAAGATTTTATTTTGCAGACCGATGCGAGTGATATAGGAGCAGGAGTGGTTTTGTCCCAAAGTATAAACGGAGAGGAACACCCTATTTTATTCCTAAGTAAGAATTTTCAAAGGCAGAGAGAAATTATAGCACAGTAGAAAGGGAGTTAGCTGCTATCATTTTCGGTTTAAAGCGACTCAAGCATTATTTAGATGGTCAGAGATTTATTATAGAAACAGATCACAACCCACTAAAATACTTAAACAAAATGGGGGATGGCAACCCGAGACTACAAAGATGGGCCTTGAGCTTGCAGCTATTTAATTTCGAAATCCGATATAAACCAGGAAAACTCTATAGAAATGCGGATGGATTAAGTAGGTTGGAATGATGTGTTTCTTAGTTTCCTTCTATTAATTTGGTTTTTGTGTGTGTGTGTGAGAGTATGTTTGTGTTGCATGTGTAAAATGTATATTGTTAAGTATCAATCTTTGAGCCTCTTGGTATGCAAACTTCCTTTTAATTTTTTGGGAAGTTAACCGAGAAAAATTCTCGGAGGTTAATGATTTAGTTTTTATTTTTAGTTAAGCTTTGTGTATTCGTATTAATTACGCTGCCCTGGGTTATCTCACTGAATGCGCGACCTCCTGCAGTGATGCCTGTGACATTCAATATTATTTCCTAGTGTCCCATGAAATGGACACTTGAAGGAGGGAGGCAGCTGTGATGTAGCCGCTCTCTTTTCCCTAATTAACCAGCTGTATGTAGCCGCTCTCTTTCCCTAATTGCTGGGGAAAAGTGGCCCGAATGGCTCTGACCTCTGTTCCCACGACCATTCCTCAGAATCCGTGAGTGGACATAATCCCCGGCCTTTGTGGAATTTCGGTTTCCCACGCATCCTTGGCGACGGCGGGACGTTGAGGCGGCACCCAACATTTGGACCAGGAATTTTCCCACGTTGGAGAAGCCAACAGACAAGGGACAAAGGGAGCCGAAAAGAGTGACCGAGAGCAACCTGGACTTTAAAAGGCGCGGGTTAAATTTTGAAGGGAGATCGAGAGAGATCCGCTTAGAGGCCTCTCGAGCGATCTAGCGAGAAACTCATGGTCTGCATCTGCGATTATAGTCGACAGCGAAGGACTTTGGCTGCTATTACCCTGCATCTGCGATTATAGTAGACAGCGAAGGACTTTGGCTGCTATTACTCTGCATCTGCGATTATAGTCGACAGCGAAGGACATTGGCTGCTTTTACCCTGCATCTGCGATTAGAGTCAACAGCGAAGGACTTTGGCTGCTATTACGCTGCATCTGCGATTATAGTCGACAGCGAAGGACATTGGCTGCTTTTACCCTGCATCTGCGATTAGAGTCGACAACGAAGGACCTTTTTTTGGCTGCTATTACCCTGCATCTGCGATTAGAGTCAACAGTGAAGGACTTTGGCTGCTATTGCCATTACAGAGACTGTGATATTAATCTCGGAACAGTGTTCTTAGTTAATCTTTACTCTTAATAAATTTGTGATTTTGTAAGCTGATTGAAGTCATTACAATATATATATATATATATATATATATTCATTCAAAACAGTTTTCTGTGATATTTCTCAATATTAAATTGCATCAAAATCCTTTTTTAAACAGTTTAATGACAAGAGAAATTTATAAGAATAATGGAATGAATAGAGTAATGTGATTTAAATTATTCTTTTCCTGAAATATTTCAAAAACAGTTTTTTTATTTCCGATTCTGTTCAATAGTTTTATTTAAAAACGTTTTAAGACATGTAACAAAAAAAATCTTATATAAATTTAATAAAGTACAGTGGCGTAACAACCAATGGGCTAGGCGGTGCCGTGCACCGGGGTCCTCGCGCCTTGACCACCAAGCAAATCGAACTTGCGATAATTTCTTCCATAATTGAGATATAAATATAAAAGATCGTTTCATAGTTCTGGGTATGGTTAGTCAATATATTGGGAACATATGTGAGGCAGAATGCTTATTTGAAAATGGACAAACAGTCGTTTTGGTGGTGGTCGCATACATTTCTCCGAATCAAACAGTTAAAAAAATTAAAGATTTCCTGCATTTTGCACATTTACCGTATACCGAAGGTGGTTCTGCTCTTTTTTTAAAAAAAAAACTATCACTCGCTTCCCATGATTTTGAGTGGAGATTTTAACGTTAACTTTAGTTTGCCAGAAGCTGAGCCGCTCATAACGTTTCTGAAAGATGAACTCAAGCTTGAAATGAACACAAATCGAAATGTTTCGACAACTAACAGTAGTACTGTTATTGACGCTATTTTTAAACGGTTTTTAAATACTTTGAAAACACAAGTATATGTGTCATATTTTAGTTATCATAAATTATCATTACCGCTCTTCCCCAAATTGAACAAGAATAATTATTTTGGATAAAAAATTACATTACTCCTTGTGTTAATTAAATAAAATTTTCATTAAAGATATAATTATTCGATATAAATTTATTTCCAGTCGTACCCGATTCTTTTTTTCGGGATTAAAGTCACTATTTCGTATTTACCCCGATAACAAGTCAGATGTTACACATCATATGCGACTTCTGTAAGACTCGTTTCTTTTTTTCACTAGCCGCTCATTTTTTACAATGGTGTCTTCAGTGGTTTATAAGGGAACATTTGAATGCATAAAATAAAGTTTAATTCATTGCATTATACGAAACACACAAGAGATGTAACACACGGAACTAATACTATGAAGAGGACTAATGATTCAAAAAATGTTTTATACCTTTAAATATTAGTTTAGCATAGAGATTTATAATTTGTTTTCCAAAAATAAAAATTTAATTTAAAACTGTATCTCTACAGTAGTTGAACTCCCTCCCCCCCCCCCCCATTGTGGTAAAAAAGTAAAACATTTATCTTTCCCAAATGTTCTTTAAAAATTAATAAATCTCAAGTTTACAAATTATTAATAACAGGCAACTACGACTGTCAGATATTTTAAGATCATTGTAACACTGTCTCTGATAATTATGGATTTCAGACTTAAGAATATAAAAAAGCCGTTAAATAGTCGGTTTGCCGTTAAATTTTTATCGTCATAGAATAGGAGAGAATGGCTACTTTCTTTTTCTTTAGAGCAATGAGGAAATTTCTGTGAGAATTTTACTAAAAAAAATTTTTTTTTACAATTTCAATAATTTTTCGGTTGTAATTTCTATATGTTTATCATAAATTCGAATTCGAACAAACACAAAATAAACTTCAAGATGAAATGGAATTCTTAATACCCATTCCATAAATATTTTAATACTTATACGCAAATATAAATAATGGTAACTTAAGAACGAAATTCATAATATTAGCTCATAATTCCCACAAGACATATGTCAATAATTTACTTTTTAATGCGCTACTGGAACAGTTTTTTCTATACTTTTGATTTTACTCCTTCCTTACAATGTAGTTATGAATATTCTTCTAACTTTTTTAATTTATGATAATTCTTCATGCTAAAAATTTACTTTCCTCGTAATTTTATGAAAATTCTTATTTCATGATGAAAGATAAAACAGTGTTTTTTTAATTGCGACTCGAAAATTACTGTACAGTAATGAAATTTGGATAGTGCAATTCTCTTGTTAACATGTTTAATTGATTAAATTTTCAAGATCACAGTATAATTCAAACTCAGGAAAATGCATTTCAAATTTGAAAAACCGTTACATTAATAGCCGGTATAACCTCCAGAATTTTGAATGTAAGCCTGCAAGTGTGCATACATTGTGTTATAAAAGTGCCGAATGTCATTTTGTGGTATGGAGTTCCATGTTCGTTGTATTTGTTGTGTCAATACTGTAACGGTCAGTGCTGGCTGTGGATAATTCTGGAGTTTCGTCCTATGATAATCCATAAGAGCTCAATCGGAGACAGATCTGGTAGTCTCGTAGGCCAAGATAACATATCAACATTATTTAGATCACGTTGCGTTAAAATAGTAGTGTGAAGGCGAGCTTTATCCTGATGGAAAACTCCCCCTTGAATGATGTTCATGAAAGACAGTGCTATAGGTTGAATTACCAGACTGACGTACAAATTTGCAGTCATTGTGTTTGAGATAACCACGAGAGTGCTCCTGTTCTCATAGGAAATTTCTCCTCAGACCATGACTCCAGGTGTAGGTCCAGTGCGTCTAGGCCGCAGACAATTTAGTTGCACCCATTCTCCTTGCCTCCTTTTCCCAACACACGGCCATCACTGGCACCATGGCAGAACCTGTTTTTATAAAAAAAACGCAACAGATCTCCACTGCGTCCTCCAATGAGCTCTGGCTTTACACCACTGGCGTCTCAAATGAAAAGCCCTAGGAGTCAATGGAATACACGCTAAAGGACGCCTGGCGCGGAGCTGTCCTTAAAGTAACCGATTTCTTACAGTTCGCTGAGTCACTGTGGTACCAACTGCAGCTCGAATTTCTGCCGCCGACGCAGTACGATGCGCCTCAGACATACGCCGAATACGGCGGTCTTCCCTCTCAGTAGTGCCACGGGGCCTTTGGGAACCCGGTCTTCTTGAAACAGTACTATCCCTTAACCACTGTTCCCAAATATCATGCACAGTGGATGCATCCTGGCCAAGTCTTTCTGTAATATCACCGGAAGGAAAATCCACCTTTTCGTAGCCCTTTTACACGACCTCGTTCAAACTCGGTGAGCTGTTGATAATTGTTTCTTTGTTTTCGTCAAGGCATTCTTGGCTAACATCAACTCAATACATCAAATTTCACAGACAAATAACGCTCACGAACTATACAGCACACATTAAAGCAACCGTGATTCGCAAGTTCTGAGTATCGCTACTAGCGCCACACTTTAGCACGAAGTTTTAATTGATGAGAGGCTGGCAATGGGGATGGTCCCCAAACCATTCGTAATTTTGTGTGTTCCCCTTGTTTATAGGATGTTGTTGAAATTCATTAGAATGGGGTGCAGTCCACTGGGCCCGCATTTATTTTATTGAAATTGTAACTTTGCGCCTAGGGACTGTCCAATAGGGGTTTTTTTTTGTAAAAGAGTGCGCGTAAGTACAAATTGGAGATTTTCCCTTCCTTAAAAGGCGCTTCGCGATAGTCTTCAGAGAGAGAGACCCTTCTTTCAATTTTCAGATGACGTAATCAACAGAATCGAAAAGGGGTTCATGCCGCCCTTCATCCCTCCACTCCCTTCCACCTCCGCTTCAGATACGTGGAATTCTTAATTCTTATTCAATGTTTCCTTAATGCTTATTCTTGATTAATTTTTATACTTAAATTTGTAATGCAATCGTATAATCTAGAAATGTAATAAACTAAATTATTTAAATTTTTAATGGAGTTGTGTTATCCTTGAATTTAGTTAGTAGAGATTAACTCACTTGTAATGGGACTAAAAGTTTGAATAAGCGAACCTGGGTATTATGATGCAAGTTAACTTAAGTGAATTTTAAGAGTAGTTAAAACGAGCGCCGCATTAGAATCAACCTTTCAGCACGTCTACCAAATTTCGTTTACCTAACACAAGTCTTTCTTGGTGTTAAGAGTTTTCCCTGTCAGTGTACAATAAAAATTAAAAATGTATAACTCATTATAAAAATATAATAAAAAGTTGTAGGTTGATTTGTAAATACCAAGTGAAATTAAAATACGATATAAAATGCATCAATTAAACTAGACATTATGAAATACAGCATCATTGTAAAATGCCATCTATTATTACAGATTTGAGCATAAAATCATATTACAAATTATTTACTTAAACACATACGATCTACATTTATAATACACCACAACAGGAAATGGGGAAATTGATCAAAAAAGAAATACTACACATACAGGTGTAAGCAAAGACACTAAAAAGTACCTAAACGAGCTTAAGAGGTACTAACTTTTGTAAATTACCGGTCAATATTCTACTGATAGTTCTGTCAGCTTACCAAGTGGGCCTTTTTCCTGATGATGACAGCTTACGTAAACGTTCCATTAAGGTTCTGTTTGCATCGTTAACTCGAACATTATTTTTCATTGTGACTAGAAAGTGCTAAAGGGCTTTTTCGATAATAGGCTTTCCACGGAAAGAATGCAATAAATTGATCTTAAGTCTTTTGAAGAAAAAGTAAAAAATTGCTCTGTAAGGTGTATCGTTATTAATTAATAATTTGTGATATATATTTATGAAACAATTAATAAAAGACAAGGTGTAGATATATCTAACTGAAAAGATGAGTTGTACGTGATAAAGTTGTTTTTTTCTATATTTTCATTAGCAAATAATTGTATTTTTCCACCTTTTGAAACGTCTCGCCAAAATAGGGAGCGGTATGAACCAATTATAATATTAAACTTACAATTATTATTTATGATGAATGTTCAAAAACTGCAATATGATTTATAAGAAATGGTAGTTTTAAATTCATTTCTCAATGTTGTCAAAGCATTGTATTTATATTAAATGCAATGTGCTTGAATTTAATGAAAATAACCCAAGACAACAAAATTGATCCAAACGAAGTAGGTGTGTCATTTTTTTAGTACATTCTTAAATACATATATAAAATGAATGGTGTTTATTCCACTCTTTCTTGTGTTTTGATGTTGAAAATCCAAATATTTCATATTTATTGTAGAACTAATAATCTCTAACTATCTTAATTACTATTAATTCATCAAATATTTCCATGATATGAATAATAATTAATGAGTGCATCAAGTGTGATTACTCGAACATACAACATTAATCATCCGCCAATTCATTTAAAATGTCAAATTGACATAACGAATTAATTTCATTTCATTCAAATATATCACACAGAGCATAAACTTTGAATGGCAATTAATGCATTATTTCAGTTGAGGATAAATAAATGTTATAAGAAACATTTTTCAGGAAAAAATAATACCACATGCGAAGTAACACAAAAATTAACTTTAAATATTTTCAAGAATTTATATGTAGTTCAATGTAATTTCGCATTTCTTCACAAAAATGCTTTCACGAATTTCAATGTACTAAATTCATGATGGTCACATGATAATATATATACGTGTTCTACATTGAATTCAAAACGGACCATAAACTAGCTCGTACTTTTTATTCTATTTGTAAAACTTAGGTAAAATTTCAAATTGCATAGTTGGGTAAAGATACTCAAGAGTTAAAAAAAGAAATTTCTGCAAAAAGATTTTAAAATTGAAGAAAAAAAAGTCTTGTTTTTTATACGTGTACTTTAAAATAAAGTGACAAATATTAATTTTCTAAAAAAAAGTTTCTGTAAAAAGCGTAATTTGGCAACAACGAAGTGCATGAACTGATTTGCTGAAAATAGACAACTGCATTTATCGTGACTATGACGTCACATGTGTTTTTGAACTTGATTGGCTAAAAACACGTGGTTTAAAATTATCATTTGATTATGGCGTCACATGAATTTAGTCTATAGGAATATTCGAAGGTGTAACAAACCAAAGAAGATCATCAACACCTGGCGAACATTTATAAAAATAAGAACAGCGACATCTGGCGAACATTTATCAAAATAAGAACAGCGACACCTGGCAAACATTCATCAAAATAAGAGCAGCGACCTCAAGCGGACGTTCCTCAAAAACACGTAATCCAGTTGCAGCTATTGAATCATCGACATCGGTGTGAACCATGTCCCCATTTAGTAACTTTTGTTGTATTCTAAATGTTAGATTTTCCAAAATGCTCTCTTCATCGTGCATTCTGAATGTTCAATTGTTAAATGTTTGTCTTTGAGCATTTAAATATACTAGTAAAACCTTTTTAAGAATGTTGGCATTTGACTGCTTCCGACACAGGTTAATTTGTACTCCAGAAAATTTTGCTATAACTGGCATTGCTTCTTTATGTTTAATATATTTTTATTTCTTTTACGTTAAATGTAAAGGAAATAGTTTTTAAAAATATGATAACGTGAACGTAGTTCATAATGTCTATTCAATCATTGTCTAGTATTTTAAATAAAAATTCCTTACATATTTCATAAACATTATTATCACTAATAAAATGGAAAACTTTAGGATTATTAGAGTTACCTCTCTTAAAAATAATTCTACAAAACATGAGTATAATAGAAAAATTTGATATGTATAATAGTATAATTGTATAAATAGTATAAATAGTATAATTGATTCCTTTGACCTATAAAGGTCAATGGTGGTATTATATATATTGGTATAAAGATTTTTTTTTTTTTTGTAAAATGAACAAAACATTTTTGTAAATGAATCTCTTTTTGATAAAAAAAAAACTGTTGTTTAAAAAACAATATAACTTTTTACGGAAAAATGCTTACATATTAAAATTTTCTTTTCTTTATAAACATTGTGGCAATTTTTTTTAAAAAATTTTTTGTAAGTTTTTTGCAGAAAATGTAAAAGTAAAATACACTTACCAGAACATCCAGCTGAAATGCTATGCATCGGAAAAAACTTGAAGTAAGGAAAGATGATTATTTAAAGGTTTAGTTATTTTATATTATTTTTTTTTCTATTGGGGCTGTGGATTAGTGTTTTACCATTGCAAATCCTGTACGTTCCCCCAGGAGCTGGTATATCTTTTTAGTGCTTCACCATATATGTAGTATACCAATCACCGCAAGAAATTTTCACTTCCAGTCTCCTTCCCAGAGGGAGGCACCTTTCTGTCGATGCGAAACCGTTCTTAGGAACTTAGTTTTGCCGAGAGCACCCAAGCCAAACAGGCACTCAAGGGACCTTTTACATGCCACATAATCGTACCAATGGACGCTGTCGATTTTTTGCATCATGAAAATCCACCAACTTGGACCAGGGTCGAACCTGCTAACTTGGAAGTACAAGGCCAGCGCCAAACCAACTACGCCACCTAGTCAACCCGTATTATTTTATACTCCATTTAATATATGCCTACCCGAAATCTAGTCAGCCATTTCAAGATGTTTTGAGACCGTGTTATTGGAACGTAAATCTTTCCTTTCAAAACTGCGATAAACCGGAATTTTATTCGTCCGTTAGTATCATTTCTAAATTACACAGCATCGACGGAAGTTTGAACTTATTTCACAAGCGATAATTCTCTCTCAGTATCTTCGATGACCATTGCGACTTTTAAAGATATTTTCCTATCCCATTGTGCAAAACTTATCGTCTGGGGGATTTGTGAAGAGTATTGAAGTGCTCGTGAGAATGGATACCAGCGAATCATGTCTACTGACAAAGGAATTAGAATTAAAATACTTAATTAGAAAAGTTACACGAAGCAATTCGAACTTGGTAGGCTCCTTTATCTAACTAGACTTTAAATTCTAATGTTAAGGCTTTAGCAATCTAGAGGGAACAGAAGTGGAGAGTTTTCTAATTATTCGAATAGGTGTACATTATTCTGTATCTCCTTAATTCATTTCTTATATAAATACTATTCGAATGCCTTGAGAGGTTTTGTGATAAATGTCTTTTAAAAAAATTAATGAAATTTTTTTACTGTATAATCCGGCGTATAACACACACATAGAACACAAAACAAATAAGATCAAAATATATAGGTGCACGTTGTACGCCGGGGAATAAAATAATAGCTCTTAAATTAAAGAAAAGATAAGCATTAAAAAATTGGTACTTTTTCGTTTCATCGGTGAAAAATTTGCCAAGAATGATGCAACCGTCGCCAAACGGAATATACCCACTGATAACCTTTTACCACCACATTTTCAAAACAAATTGTGGTCTTTCTTATCAGTAATGTATTTTTCATAACACATCAAAAATGGATGAAAAACCAAAAAGAACTAATATTTACGTTGTTGTTTGTAAAAAATTAAACACCATGAAGGAATCATCAGAATTGAATGAACTTTGCAGCAAATATCAATTATAGGATGTTACGTAAAATAGTAAAGTTTCAGAGCCACCGCGCATGCGTGGCGTGCGCAGCGCCCTCTGAACTGATGCTGAAAGCGTATTAATAGAGGGCTGTAACGGGGCGTTGAAAATAGTTAATGATTATTTGTTAGTGGCGAACATTTAGTGAGACCTAAGTATGCCTCCACGACTAAATAAGAAAAAACTCCAACAACTTAAGGAGTCTGAACGGGGGAGGATTATCGGCTTCGAGAAGGAGGATTCTCCTATCGCACAATAGGAAATCGTGTGCAGCGGAACAGTTCCTCAGTGATGCGAGTTTGGAAGCAGTGGACCGACCAGCACCGAACGACTTAAAAAACTGGCAGTGGATGACGGAAGGTGACTTCAGCACGCGACGATCGACACCTGCTCCACATAGCGGTGAATGACCGTACAGCTTCCTCCAGGTAGTTAATTGGCAGCACGTTTGTCTACTGCTACAGATGTACTAATGTCGGCTTCGTTAATTCATCGACGTCTGCTGCACCGTGGATTACGGGCAAGGGTACCTATATACAGGATCCCTCGCACGGCAAACCATCGACGGCTGCGTCTGCAGTGGTCTCATAAGCACAGAGCCTGACAAGCTGATTGGCACCAAGTTTTCTTTTCAGATGAATCACGCTTCAGTTTGTGGGACCATGAGGGCCGTATTCGTGTTAGACGCTATGCCGGTGAACGATGCCTTCCAGAGTGCGTTATCGAACGACATAATGGCCTAACACCCGGAGTTATGGTTTGGGGTGTGATTTCGTATCATGGACGATCCAATTTGCTACGAATTGAGAGTAATCTTAATAGCAACAGGTATGTCCGTGAAGTGCTACAGACCGAAATCTTTCCCTTCCTTCAAGGCATCCCTGGAGCTATCTTTCAGCAGGATAATGCACGCCCACATGTTGCAAAGACTGTTCGAGACTTCTGTTCAGCCCAACACATGCAACTTCTTCCTTGGCCTGCTTATTCGCCAGATATGTCGTCTATTGAGCACGTGTGGGATTTGGTCGGCGTATCGCTCGTGACCCGCGTCCTGCTGCTTCAAAAGGCAAACATTTGCAGCGCATACAAGCAATATGGAATTCTCTTCCGCAAGCAGACATTCAAAATCTGTTTGACTCCATGCCACGTCGTATAGCAGCACTTATTGCATTGCTTAGTGGCTGCACCAAATACTGATTTCGGACACTTAATATTTTTTTTTGCTTTGAAAATTTCGTCTTTTATTTGTACTAATACAAGTTGTTTATGCATTAAATTTCATTTAATTCTGATAATTCCTTCATGGAGTTGAATTTTTTACAAACAGCAGTATATTAATATTTTCTATGAGTATATTGTGTGTTGTTGCCAATAACGTCAACTTAGCGAGATTTGCGTCGGCGAAACGGCAAAGTAGCAAAAAAATTAATTTTTACATGTATCCAAATATTATTTTTTGAAGGAAATGACCTATACCTAACAAACTTTCATTGTTGCATAACATGAACAAGTCGTCATATATTCGTCTTTTGTGATTATATATATATTCATATACATAATCAAATTCTATTTCATTTTTTCAACCACACTGTTACTTTGATCCTCAAATTATTATCTTTCAATCCATCTGGATTGTTATACTATATTTTTTAAAGATTTTTTAATAATGTCAGGTTTAATTTCTAACTATGCTTTAATTTTCCACTCAAATTTACTTTTCCGTTTCGACGGCGCAAATCTCGCCAAGCAGGCTTTATTGGCGATAACACACAATATACACATAAAAAACGTTATAAAAAGAGTTCGCATTGTTTTTTCATGGTTTTTTTTCTTAATTTATAATAAAAAAGACATTACTGATAAGAAAAAACGGTACTTACGTATTATCGCAACAATCGCTAACTCTAATAGTAACTCGCCAAGTCGGCAACCCTAATTCACATGCCTCGTACGCGCTGAATTGACAACAATGCGCTTCGTTTCATACAATGTTGCCAATACGCTGTGATAATACGTAAGTACTGTGGTGACTTGTTTTGAAAAATGTGGTTATAAAAGGTTACCAGCGAGAATATTCCATTTGGCCCTGTTGCATAATTTTTGGTGACTTTATTGCCGGCAAACCGAAAAGTACGGAAACTTCGAAAGATAAAAGAACTTCCAAACTTATAAAAATAAGATAACTGTATGTGTACATTTCACAATTCTTAGAAAAAAAGGTTGCGCCTTATACAATGAATGTACACAGCTTGCCACCGTAAATACAACACCCTGAAGGAAGCACGCAAATAACATGAAATTTACAACATGCATTAGCCGAGGTGAGATATGCAAATGATTAGAATTTCAGTTCAGACACACATCACGCACGCATGTGGCGCCATCTCAAAGCACTATTTAAGGCTTGGAGATATCGACGATTTCAAGTTCGGCAATTGTGTTTTTCTTGTGTTTTTTTTTTTCAAAAAACGATCAGTTATGTCTCGTAGAAAACAGCGATCAGCTTTTGATCAAGTATCCGAGTTCGACAGAGGAAGGATAGTGGCCTACCGAGATTGTGGACTATCTTTCAGGGAAATCGGTAGTCGTGTTAGAAGAAACCAAATAACTGTAATGCGGATATGTGACCGTTGGATGCAGGAGGGTACGACGGACCGACGTGGCCGATCTCATCCACCTCAGTGCACCACTTCACGTGAGGATAGGCAAATTGTGCGCATGGCAGTGACGGATCGCTCAGTCAGATCACGAACCATAGCAAAGCACATTGAGTCTGTAATGCATTATTCAGTGTCTGCGCGTACCATTCGACGCCGTTTACAGCAGAGTGGTCTGTCCGCAAGACGTCCATTGCTTGGTCTACCCTTGAAGCAGAACCACAGACGTCTCCGCCACCAATGGTGCGATGAAAGAAGGATGTGGGCCGTAGAATGGAATGAAGTTATCTTTACTGACGAGTCACGCATCTGTCTGCAACACCACGATGGTCGGATTGGAGTCTGGAGACACCGTAGAGAGAGGATGCTGAACAGCTGTGTTATGCACCGCCACACTGGTCCTGCACCGGGTATTATGGTATGGGGCGGTATTGGATATCACTCTCGCACTCCTCTAGTACGCATTGCCGGTACTTTAAACAGCAGCCGGTACAGCCAGCGCTACATCACCGAGGTGTTGGAGCCAGTTGTCTTTCCTTACCTTCAGGGCTTGGCCACAGCCATATTTTAACAGGATAATGCGTGACCACACGTGACACGCATTGTCCAAAGGTTCTTCGTCAATCACCAGATTGAATTGCTTCCCTGGCCGGCTCGCTCTCGGGATCTCTCGCCGATAGAAAACATATGGTCCATGGTTGCTCAACGATTGACCCAGATTACACCCCCAGCTGCCACACGAGATCAACTTTGGCAACGTGTGGAAGCTACTTGGTCTGCTGTACCCCAAGAGCACATCCAAAGTCTCTTTGAATCAATACTGAGGCGTGTGGCAGCGGAGATCTCCAACAATGACGGCTGCTCTGGCTACTGATTCTGGCAGGAACCACACTTCACAGAAGTCAATTAATTTAATCATTTGATACTTGGTCAACATGTTATCTACAAAATAAATTTTGTTGTGCTATCTCTTGTCTTTCTTGGTGTTGCATTTACGGTGGCCAGCAGTGTAGCTAAAACTGAAGAAGTACAGTTTTAAAGAGTATAGGTGCACAATATACGTCAGAATATACGGTAATCATTTTCGATATTATAAAAATAAATCCCTTAATGTAAAAAAAACACGAAGTAACGTTTTTCTTCCTTTAGATTAAAACTAACACTTGGCGAATGATAATTCTGCTTTGAATGCATTATTGATCATTGAATTGAGATAAATTTATAATCGAATATTTTATTTTATTTCAAAATGTTTTATTATTTTACCTTCAACACGGAGCGAATGAAAAGTAATTTTGTAAAACTTTATTTTTTTCATTTATATTTACTCTACAAAGTATAAAGCATGCAATTATTTAAACAAATATAATTGAATGAAATATAAAATAAAACATCATTCCAGTTCTCTTTTGGTTTTTCCACATAAAATTACAATTTTCATCTGTTAGTTACTTTTGAAAATCGTTTTAAGAATGACTTTATTCACTGTGGGAGGTCTTATGCGAGATATATACTCTAAAGATATATTTATATAACAAAACTCTATGTTGAATCAAGGAAGTAAATATTTGGAGGATGCTTTCTTTGAATATATTATATCTCCGAAGCCGTATTTTCAGAATCCAAATTTTAAAATTCCTTTTACAATAGAATATTTCCCAGGAAAGAAAAGAAATATTCTACCATGGATCAGAAACGACGAGAAAAAAAGAGGTGAAATAAATATCTGTATAAAAAGCTCACAAAAAAGAAAGATATCTAAAACAAATATAATAAATGCATTGGAGGTAAATTTAAAAAAAACGATTCAAAAATACTTAAATGTAAAACTTAACACTTAATTCATATCATTGTATAACACACTTTGAAATTTCAAGCATTTTTGTTCAATTCCTTTACTTATACTTTATTACAACTTTTTAATTAATAAGCGTATTATTTTTGTTTCCAAAAATGTCCATGGAGAAATCAAAGAATTTGCTGAGCAGTAAGGTGCTTTATTAGTTAGTTCTAGGGCCCTTTCACACAAGGCAACTTGTGCCGCACAAAACTGAAAGAGCAGACAATCGGAAGATAGTTTTGAATAGAAATCGCTCTAGGGTTCTTTCACACGTGGTCAAATGGCACTCATTGCTGAGCTACTTCAAGCTCTCGAAAACCACGTTCTCCTCCTCATTAGTTGATTCAACTAAAAAGATATTGTGGAAGTTACGCTCTTCACACGCAGCTACTTGTGTACATGAAATGGAGAAAGTCTTTCATTGTTTCTTCGGATAATCATTTTACCACTTATTCCGCTACTACTCTTTCAATCAACTTCGTGTGCCCACGAGTGAAAGTAATTATCTTCCCTCTTCACACTTGAGAAGTGGTGGCAACTAGTTGATTGGCACAATGTTGTTTCGTGTGAAACTGATCTTAGAGTTTTCCCATAAGTATAGTTTGTGGCATCATTCTTTGAAAGAATCATTTGAGAAATGCATCCTATCTAGATATGAATTGAAATTTAGAAAAAAGGATTATAACTTTTAATTATACTATCGATATATTTATACTTAACCAACTTATTTACTCAAATTGCCTTTTTTTCATCGACTGTGCATACTTTCTTGTCTAAATAGTTGAAGTAACTAGAGTTTTTTTATTGTCACAAGGCACTTCTATGGTCTTTATATATGTTTCTCTGAAATAATACATAATTAAAATAACTACTGTGTTCTTTTGTTGCAATTGTATCTATATATATATATATATATATATAAATTATCGCCCCCACAGAAAAAAATATTAAATAAATATTAGTTATGGAAAATTCTTTTCGCTTTACATATAATTTTATCGATGCTGTCTATAAATTTATATACGTATATAAAAAAATGGTTGTTTGCACCTCGCTTATCTATCACTCCGACACCGCTCAACCGATCATTATGAAAAATGGCATGTATTTGTATTATTTTGTGGAGAAGGTTTTTGTGATATCCTCTTTGTTGCAGCTCCCCACCAGGTGGCCCTACAGCATATAAACTTCTGCACCGTTCAATCCATCGCCAAGTTGCCAACGTGGTTACCAAAAATGATGCCATTTTGGCTCTACACCAACATTTCGCTATGTTTCCATTGAATCGCCATTATAATGTAAGGAACGGCGTTGCTTGCTAATATTATAATTTTAACATAAAATAAATACAACAAAAAGTAATTTTAACGTATTACACATCCAGATATAAATTATTTACACTATTTTAAGCCTTCATTACACAAAATGTTTAACTATGTGTAGTTTTTGCTGAGCAGAGACCAGCTGAGGTAAGTGATTTCAAAAATCGACCCACAAGAGCTTTACGGGGCGTTATAAATTTTTAAAAAATCCTTTTTATCAGCTATTAGACCTACAGACTAAAAATTTCACAAATATGGTTTTCTTGTTTGGCTAAAATATGCAAAAAGCTTTTATTTTTGTTTAATTTGCAATTCACGTAAAATTAACTCATTAAAAACTTCTTTATCCTTCAGTCTGTATTGTTTAATTTTTCAATTCACCCGTGCGAAGAGCGGGTATACCAGCAAGTAGTATTGTAATTTTAATGCAAATACGGTATATTAAAGCGAGATATTAATAATATGCTCTTCAGTTCAACATCAAACTATAGTTAGCCATTTTAAATATTCTCAATAGACAGAACGATCCAATCAAATTAAAATGTTATTTCCGATACATCAAATTTTAATTACCCTCCGTCCAATCTATTATCAGAATTAATTTGTGTGTGCAGAAATGCTTGACTATTCATTAGTCCTTTTATTACGACAAACTGTAGAAATGTAAAGCATTGTGTTGTGTATTCGTAAACTGAAATGAGGAAATAATTGAATAATTCTTTTGCTCATTAAAGTTCTAGAAAATAGATTGAAAAAGCAATTGAAAGAAAATTCACAAAATTTTGAACATATTACCTGTGGACAGAATCATATATGGTAAGCCATTTTGCAAATTGACAAAACTTGGGGAATAGGTAATATTGTTCACATATATATTTTGCTACGTAATTTGTCCTTCTGCAAGATAATTTTGTTTTTTATTCTCCATTATATATCAGAAAAAAACAAATCGTATTTGTTCCCAAAAGTAATTGAATCTTTATAAAATATTTAAAAATTTCAGTCAAAGCTAGAATGAGGAATCAAGCAGAGATCACAATTTCCATAGGGATTTGAAGTATGATTTAAACTATATTGAAATTTAGAAGTATAATAACTTTTTTCTCCTTTTATCGAAGAAAAATGTTAAATTCTTCTCTCAATAGAAATTCTCTTTAACTATTTTCGGATTCATCATTACATTTATTCCAGAAAAAGAAACAGTTTTAGATAAATGTAAATTACCATTACTTAGAAGGGCCATTTCCACCTTTACCGATATTGTTTGTTTGTCAAATATAAAGTAGATAGATGGATCCGACGTATAGTTTTTAACTGCCAATCAATTTCTGTCTCAGAAAATAATTGCTGTGTACAGAAGATGTCATTTTTACCTACTTTGTTATAATAAGAGGCAGTGAGGTTGTTTCGTTTTCACAAACTTAGATTGCTAAACATCTTAAAATTTCTTTCAATGTCGTCTGATGACTTTAAAATCAACTCAAAGTTTAAAATTTGTTGCGAAAAGAACTCACCTAGATCCTGTAATGGTTGTAACATTTCCCGATGTATGCTTTCTAGTTATTTATATGGAACAAGACAGAATCTTCAATGTACCACAACTAGTTGCAGGTTTCTTTGCATCAGAATTAATCACTGTTGGTTTCTACGCTTGAAATTGAGCTGACTAAAAATTGCGTTTAATTTATGCTAAAAAATCCATGGATCAGATGATCCAAGATTCAATATTCTTTACAGATGAGTCCAGGTTAGATGTAAAAATTTATATTCATCTTCTCGTAAACTGTAGAGAACAAGATATCAGTCATTGTTCTGCAGACAATCTTATTTAAATTCATCGTGAAGGTAGAGTATCAGTGTGAACTGTATATTATTAGTGTATAATCTATTTGAAAGGCCTCTGTGAAAAATCAATGGTATACAATGGAAATTTATATTTTCTTATGAGATGTCTTAGGATGAGACTATAAGTGATAAATTAGTTTTAATGGTTGTGATAATGTACGACCACATTATCATAGCGATTTGTCAGCCAATGTCATTTTGTTCTTCACATCAAGCGAATGATCTTAAATATTTATCCAAGTATGGTCCATTCATGTATAGCACTCTAAGTCTATAATTAATATGTTTGAGGGCTTGATTTCCAAAATAGTCCAATATTGCTAACCTTTCAATATGGCTTTTTTCAGTGGATGTCCCACATTAAAAAATTCCTAACTCCACAAGTTAAAAAAAATTACTCGACAAATGTTTCAACCTTTAAAATAAATTCCTCTCGTTGATCAACACTGGCGACTCGTGAAATACAATTATCAAAATAAAACAAAAAATTCAAGCTATCCTTTTTTCGACTGTTATTTCTCATCTACAAGTTGTGACAGCATCAAAAAGTTAACAAAAAAAGGATTTGATAATGAACCAAAAACCGCTCTATAGTGTAGACAGAAAAATTTTTTTACAAATCTCGCCCAACAGATAAAATATTTTTTACTAATCTCGATGCTCGGGAGAATATTTGACTAAAGAAAATCCAGTACTGTAGCTTGAAACATATCGATATCTGATATTTGTTCAAATAAATTAAAAATACTTTGAAAAAAATCATTCAATGAATTCTTTCCGAACGGGTGATTTAAACACACCCAAAACTGACCTTATTTTGAGGTTCCACTATCAATTTTGATGACCAGAGGATGTTACAAAAAGAAAGTTTTACTTTACTCTCTGTCTCGACCTTTTCAAGAATTTTTTACTCTTCCCATAACAAAATGGTTTAATAATCTTTAAGAACCCCATTGGAGTACCCTAAAAGATTTTGATACGCTTCTTCCTCGATAATTATCATTAGTAAACAATTCTTAGATTTACTTAACGATAGACAAATTCGTATATGAAACCCGACAGAAATTTCATACATTTCTCAATTCGATCCCAATAGTTTCAAGGGCCTACAACTCTTTAAAGATAAAGTTTTTAATACGTAAAGAAATTGCATTCAAAAGTACATAATTATGCCTCCAGTCAGATAATTCATTTTTTATTGCAATTATGAAACCCAATTGAATCTCGTTTGATTGAAGTTCACTGTTTCAATATCTAACAATAAATTCATAACATATAAATTTAAAGAACAGAAAAAGCAATTACTTTATTTGTTTTATTTTCGGAGCCGTACCACGTGTTTTATTTGTAGCGAATTCATCTATCTTAAATGAATAAGATCTTTCAGCACTGATCAGTGATTGACCAGTGATTACAGCCCATTTCTCACCACTCCCTCTAACAACCCATGAGAGAATTTACTATTTCCTCTTAGAACCAGCTGCAGATTCTCAAACACTGATTTATTGACACAAGTATTTTGTGATTATACCACACTCTTCCATGCCTATTTTTTCTTATGAGAAGTTTAAAAAAAACCTTCCTCGCACATATTATGGTTACTTGCCGAGTTATTTCATTTTCATATGGTTTTACTTTAAGTGTTGTTCTACATTACATTAAATGATGATGGGGTTCTTAGAACACACACGCAAAATATGAATGTTTACTTTGTGAAACATTGAAATATCTGATCGATTGCAAAGCATGAAAGGCCTTGCTATTTAACAACAGCGCTTTCTCTTTCTCCTCCACTAAAAAAGCACGTACTCGGATTCGATTTTTTTTTTCTTTCTTTTTTGCTGGAAAACTTTTTTACACTCGAGCCACTTTCATTTTTGGAACAACAGCTGATAATTGGAATAAAATGTGTCTTCATTTGGAATACCACAGCTTCGTGAGACTTTATTGACTCCAAAAATGTCAGATATTTCTTCGCACGATTTGAGAATGAAAATTAATTGAAAAATGAAAAGGATCACCAATTGAATTTCATAAGATTTTTTTTAGTCTGCTTCAAAATTACAGCAGTGTTGTGTAGTTTACAATAAAAAATAAGCAGATAGTAATGTATTTTCAAAATGTTTCTAAGAGCATTAATTGGATTGAATTTCTTGTGAAAATCATGAAACAAAAACAAGAAAGAACTGTAAAATTTTATAAAATTAAGAAGTAAAACCTAAAAGTCCATACATATATAAAATTTAAAAATCACAGAAAAATGTGGAATGTTCAGAATGTACGAAATGCATCATTACACTTCTGAAATCTGTATAAGACTAAACAAACACCTACGGTTTTTTATGCTGCATTAAGAGAATATTCAAGGGTTTTTTTTAACAAAGTGTCAACAAATGTCGTTACGTCAATATTTTCAAAATGGCTTCTCTGCAAGAACTACAGTACTTTTAGTGTTTTTGATCAAATTTAAATCTGTAACCCTGGTATAGCGTTAATTTCGACCTACCTACAATCGAAGTCCCCTAACAATGCCCACAACTTAAAACTAAAATCTGGTCGGCCTGTTGTAGGGATGCGTGGAAAACATTGTTTACTAATATCCAATTCGTGACACCAAAGAATTGTAAATTACAGCAATGGCAGTTGATTTTTCAAAACTTCATAGAATGTTGTAAGAAATTTCATATAGACTCAATATGTTGCTCGCGGTTAATACACTCATTGAAATCGTCCAAAAAGACTTTGCAAACAAATTTTTAATATTTTCTTTTGAAACACAATAAACTGTAAGTCCATGTCGTTTGTTTGTTTATTTTTAATTTCAGTGAAAATACTTTAACAGGAAACTAAGGGGACGGAAATATATTTTCCCGTTAAAAGAATTTCGTGTTAAATGATATTGCAAAAAAAGCATATATTCAATAAAATTTAGTTTATTAGAGTATGTTTTATGTATTTAATAAAAATCAATGCAACAAGGACAATCACAAGAAAATCCGTTCAAACGTCTCCGCGATTTGCTCTCTTTTTTTTAATTATTGTTGATAATGAAGAATTATTTCCTTTTCCTCCTTGTTTTTTAACCAATAGCCTTAAGAAGCTTCATCTTTACTTTAAATGAAATTGCAATTTGCTTTCCCCCCTCAACTCTTTGCCAATGTGCTCGTAAAAAATTCTAAAATAGGAAGAGAAAAAAACGCGAACCAAACTCACTGATTTTTACTCGCACTGCGAAGTACTCGTCACCGGTTTCCAAAGCCAACTGATGATAGATAAGAGATATTTTTTGTACGGCGTTTGTAGGGCTGGAGGGTATAAGACCGGTGTGGGCATTACCTCGATCGCGATCGACCGGTGGACCGACAAGACATTTTGGGGTGACCGCCTAAAAATTTTATCAGTTAGTAATTATATACGGAAAATTCAAGATTGGCTGACAGTACGCAGACTAAGCCTTCTACTGACTATAACAACAAAAACTAACTTTAGATAAAAATATTTTATTTTTTAATGTATTTCGAACAGTTTCATAATAAATGTGTCATTTGATATAATTATATTTAGAGCTTCAACGACCTTCCCAACTTCGTCAGATACTGGAGGATTAGCAACAACATATTTGGGGCTATTATTATTAAGTTTGTATCTTGCATTTTGCTTTAATCGCGGTTTTAAAAGTGGTGCTTTTTATTTTAGTTCTGTACTCGTTTTTTTAGTACATATTCCGTACTTATTATTAAGCTATAATAATAACCTTTTTCTTACCTTACCACACCTACGACATTGGGCACTATAGCGCACATAAGAATTTTTAAAAGGAAGGGGGTCGAGGGTTAAAGGTCTACCATTCTCGTATTATAAACCAATACGCAGCCAAACATATATTTTGCACACAAAAAAAATACTGAATAAATAATTAACATTAATAAATTTAAAAAAATTACTAATATCAAATAATTATTAACATTTTACGTACTATATACATGGGACTATAATGAATCGGAAAAAATGAAGGGTAATGGAGGGTACGGATCCGTGGACTCCTCCCCCGCCCTTGTGTGCGCCACTGACACTGGGTGGACCACAACTCCTTGAAAAAATTTGGAAGTAGCCCGCACCCTGGAAAAGTCTGCCCACCCCTGGTATAAGTAGTCTAGATAAACAAAATTGGCTCTTGTCGCAGGCTCTTCCGAGGGTATTTCAAAGCCAAATTAGCCACCCTCCTATGAAGCATGTGAAACTACCTGCTTTCCCTTTCAGGCCCCTCTTAAATCTCGCCTTCTATCTTTTTTTTAGAATTAAATTGTCAACAAATTGTTCAATGTCGTCCATTTTGTTATTCATTTCACCATTGGAATGTGTTTCTAAATAATCGCGCATACTTTTCTCGACGTTCCTAATTTTGGATGATGTGGGAAAAAGAGAGCTGCATTATTTATTTCATTTTTGTTGTCGGAATCTGCAACATTGATATTTTTAAGCTTTGAACAAGCTCTAAAATGTCTTTGTCTGCCATAATTGGGGCTGTTCACACATCAGCATCATTAACTGCAACGAATTCTTCCGATGATATGGTAGGACAGTCCAATCTGGCTGGTGTTTTCTGTTTTTTGCTCATTCCCAGAAGGAAAACCTTTTCGTGTTAAGAGAAAAAAATGCATGGAAGTACATAGTAGTTTGTCGGAATCGTTTGTGGGGACCTGTAGTTACCCCTTACATTCGAACCCTCTTGTCTATCTATAAATCCGGCTAGATGCGTAGGAGGAACTAAATAATCTACAGACATAATGCCAATCTAATTTGATTTATTAATTCTTATTACTGATTATGATCAAACACAACACAATACTAATTAAGGTATATAACACTGGTAGAGTGCAGAGGTGAGATATACAAATGCGGGGATAATATTACAGAACTTCAACTGAATCTAAGATAGCTTAAATACGCTCATTTACAACTATGCCGCAATCTAATAATCAGCTTTTACCTAATCAATTTTTCGATACCTGATTCCTTAATGCTTCGGTTTCTTCACGGAGAACTTCAGGCACACTCTTTAGCTGGATCAAATGATGATGGCTCCATGCTCCGTAATATTTAATTTCACTGCTTTTCAATCTTCACTAACCACTTCTCCTTGCACACATCAAACGTATCAGCTTCGCTTAACTTGTCAACAACTACGTGTCGACAGCTCACTTGCTTCACTTTACTTCATTTAACTTAACTTGACCTCTTAGTTCACTCTCCTTCAACTCGCGAAAACCGAATTTATATAATATTCCTCATTTACATAAATCACGTTTGGTTTCTCGATGAAAGTTGGTTGAAATAAATATTTTTATTTAAAGAAAAAAGAAGTAATTAGTAGAACCGCGTATAGATCCGACACACGTTGTATTATTTCGTGTTAACAGATATTTCGTCTTAAGCGTTTTCACGTTAAACGTATTTTACTGTATTTCTTAAAAATGTAAACGAGAAAGAGATTTTCATCAAAAAACTTTCTACTCAATTTTTTTTTTATGTGAGAACTATATTTTTATCCAAATTAACTCTAATATAAATATTTTTGCAGATTCTGAGTTAGAACGTGTTTATCTCATTACCTGTATAAAAAGATGCATTTCGAGCATCCTGTATTTCCTTAAAACTCACATCTCCAATTTTAACAAACAACTTATATTAAGTGACAACTGGAATCAAACCAAATCATTAAGAGACATTTTGACACAAATATGTATGAAAACTGCGCATGAAAACATAGAACATTCTAAAAATTAAATAACCTCAAGAAAAATTTAAAGATTTAGGAGACACTTTCTGCTTATGTTGCTTATTTTTCGGTCACTAATCTTTCGGTGGACGTAATTGAAATTTAATTTGGCTTTATTGAAAAATTCTTTGCCTCATTGGGCTTAAAAACTATGGTGCTATTACCATAACAACTATACGAGATGGAATTTTTCTTCATTTTCTCTTTTTCTGGATGAATGCATTTCCTTTTAGGACTTTTCTTGTGCTGTAAGTTTGCTACCTAGCAACAAAAAAAAACCCGAAATGATGCGATTTTAAAGTGTTTTTTTTATTTTTCTTGTAGAAGTTTTGTATTTAATATTTGACGTTTATATTTCTGTAATTTTGTAATCATACATAATTTTCATTCAAAAAATTAATCAAATTAGAATTTCGTTGCTCAAGAAAAAAAGAAACTTTTTAATAGTAAAATGAGATGAAACTGCCTAAATATCAACTAAGCACATTCCTTTTGGATTTCTAGGATGTGAAGTTTATATGTGTAAGGACTAAGAAAAATTAGTATTTGAGGATAAAAGAAACGAAAAGCAATCCTAAAATATTTTAAACCGTTCATAATTGGCATTATTATTGACTTATATTCAATATTTTAGATTTACAATGGAACGATAATATGCAAATTTTGTTTTGAACTTCTCCATTTATAAATCTTGATCTGCTTAGAGGTGTCAAAAAAATCGACTTTAAGGTCTACTTCGTTCTAAATCTGTCTACGTTAGGAGCAAGCAAGTTGTGGTGACTTGTAGCCACCCCTTACATTAAGACCTTCTTGTCTATCTGAAAACCCGGCTAGATTTGTAGGAGGAACTAAATGATCCAAAGACATTATTCCAATTCAAACTGATTTATTGATTCTTATCAGATATTAAGAACAGACACAACACAATTCTAATTAAGATATAACTACGGTAGAGTGCAGAGGGGAGATATATACAAGCGGGGAAAATATTACAGGACCTCAACTGAATCTAAGATAGCTTAAACGCGCACATTTACAACTACGCCGCAGAATAATAATCAGATTTTACTTAATCAAATTTACGGTACCTTGTTTCTTAATGCTGCCGATCCTTCACGGAGAATTTCAGGTACTCAAATTAGCTGGATGAATTGACGAAGACTCCACACTCCGTAATAGTTAATTTCAATGCTTTTCAATCTTCGAATTCACTTCTCTTTGCGCACATCAAAAGTATAAACCTCGCTTAACTTGTCAACTTCTCACTCTCTTCACTTAACTTCTCACCTCCTTTCAACTCGCGAAAACTGAATTTATATAATATTCCTTATTTACATAAATCACGTTTGCTTTCTCGATGAAGGCTGGTTGAAATAAATATTTTTATTGAAAGGGAAAAAGAAGGAATTAGTATAAGCCCGTATAGATGCGTCACAAAGTTTTCTAAAATGTCATGCTATTAGTAACTTATGTTATATTGTTAGTGCTAATGACTTAAATTAATGAAAAACAACAATCAGGGAATTATATGACAATTGAAATTTATTAAAAGGAGGCATTTTAGATAAAATTTGATAAAAATTATACCAAATTTCAAAGCACTCTACATAAAATTCAAAGCCACATATTTAAATTATTTTTACAACTTATTTAACGCAGTTATGAAGACAATGAACTAAAAATTCTAAAATATGCTTACAAATATATACGTATAAATTTTTTAGATGTCAGGTTTTAAGTAACATGACTTTGACAAAAAAAATATATATATAATCTTCATAAAAGACATTTGAAGTTTTGGTTCTTATTTTACTAAAATAATGCTTCATATCAGATATTTAAATTTCACCACTCATACAGCATAAATCCTCCAATCAGGAAATTGTATGATAATTTAAATATATTAAAATGAGGTACTTTAGGTAAAATTTGATAATAATTGTATCGAATTTCAATATACTCTGCATGAAATTCAAAGCCGCGCATTATTTAAATTATTTTTACACAACTTATTTAGCACAGTTATGAAAGCAATGCACTAAAATCTAAAATATATTTACAATAAATTTATAAATTTTTGAGACGTCAGGTCTTAAGTAACATGACTTTGACATAAATATATCATCTTTATAAAAGACATTTGAAGTTTTGATTCTTATTTTACAAAATAATGCTTCATATCAGATATTTACATTTCACCACTTTTATAGCATATACCCTCCTCGTTCTCGACCTTGTTAAATTAATTTTACTTTATTAATTTACTTAATTATTTTTTTCTCTGGCTACTTGATTTTTTCCTACATAAAATAGAAAGTATAATTTTTTTTAATCTTTCAATCACACATTGATTCAAAAACGTAGGCAGATACCTTAAAAAATAAGGAATTGTGTCTTTTATCTCTTCAAAGAAAATTTCGTAGCCAAAATGAAGGGATTAGGTTCAGCTAAATGTTTGATATGTTGAAAAAAAATCAAGATAAAAAAATTAGAAGTGAAAAAAATAAAACTTGCTACGCATGCATCAGAAAATAAACATAATGGAAAAATTATCCTGTTTAATGCATTTTTTTTTTTCGTAATTTAATCTCATTGTTTTAAAAAATTTTATGTCAGATGTTCGCAGTAGAATTTTTTAAGTTCATTTTTTCTTCCAAAATAAGAAATTTTACCACAGTTTGAAAAAAAATGGATCAGTTTTATTCCAGACGATTTAATGGAGTTTTTCATTAAGTATGATAATCCAACTTTTCGACTTATATCATTGTAGTTTTATAATATAATTTGTTTTAAAAATTTTGTTGTGAGATTATCTTCGCTTTAATAGAACGTACTAATTCCATGACAAAAAAAACTATTCCAAAAAGTTAAGTCTGCATTTAAAAAAATTCTAAGCGCCAAGATTTAATTCTAAAAAAAGAAAAAAATTGATCGTATATTATGTGGATTATATAAAGAATGGAAAAGTGTAGATTTTAGTTTTTACTACTGTTTATTATAAAAATAATATTATCATGTAATTACATAATAGTATTTTTATAGCAAAACATAAATAAATTTAACTAATGATTATTAAACTTCAAAAAAAAAAACAGTTTCATTATATTCTTTTGGCATTATTTGAAATAATCATTGTTACGAAGTTTGTGTAAAAAATACTTAAAATAATGAAATAATTTTTATCTGGATGTGTAATACGTTTATATTACTCTCTCTGTTGCATTTATTTTATGTTAAAAATTGTAGTATTCGCAAGCAACGCCATTCCTTACATGAAAATGGCGATTCAAAGGAAACTTGGTGAAATCTTAGCGGTAGAGCCAAGTTGGCATCCTTTTTGGTTACTATTTTGGTGACTTTAGGATCCATGTTGACGACTTGGTGACCACAGGGATACTTCTGGAAATTACAGGAGAAATCTACAAATGTCACGATCTATGACGCAAGCGTAATTTTCTCGAAAGATCCTTTAAACGTATAAATAGGGAGTCGCTCGCCGAAACTTAGTCAGTATTGTCTTAACTCACATTTAGTAGTTTGATTTGACCATTGAAGGGTCGACTAGCGATTAGTGATTACTTCGGGTGTTCAGTTGAACGAGCGAGTGCTTGTAAATAATCTTTAACATACGTGTATTTTAGACATAGTTGTGTCTGAGCACTGTTGGTGTGAAGACCTTCTTCTACAAATATTGCTACTGTATCCTGTATTCCAAGGATTGTCTTTCGACAATAAATTTCTATCGCTCCTGAAAACAGTTTTGCTCCTTGCGAGTGATTTGCATAAAATACTCGAACCCCAATCTACGTAGCAATATATAGTTCTAGCTACTGCATTGTCACTTTGAATCATGTTGAGAAATTGTGAAGTTTTATGTCACAAAAATGGGAAAGGATTTCATTGAAAAATCCTTCTCATGAGTAAATTTCACTGTTTTTTAATCAGATTGATATCCGTTAATTCCATTATTCTTAGTCAGCATTTATAACAACGCTTAAATGAAAATTTTACTACAAATAATTCCAGTGTTTATGTAAAGAACTGCGTAAATTAGTAGCATTTTTTTCTCTGCAGGAAAAATTAAGTTTTTATATTCGAAAATATTAAAAACTCATAAATTTGTGATATATATTAAAATTAAGAGCTATTAGTCAAAATTATCACTATACGTGTGTTTCTTTGATTAATTAAAATGTGTAATTCTCAAAATAAATAATATACATCAAGTTTCTTAACAACACAAAAAATTACTGTTCTAGCCTTGGTTATTGAGTACAGATTTAGCAAACTTTTTTAGTTTATAAAATTATTTGTTATTCCGTTTTATATTTGTCTTGTAAATAGAATTTTTTTTTCTCTTTATGAAACGAATTTTGTTTTAGTATTGTTCTTTTGAGAAGTTTTTCCAAAATGGGCAATTTTGCCGTTTCATGTAAATCTTCTTGAGTGCAGTTGTATTCGTATTCCATTCGGCTGGGCTTCCGTGGATTCAGAATTTGAATTTTCGATTTAAATTAAATTGTACGTAATAAAACAAGAAAATCATGACTTACAGCAGGGCAAAAATTCAACTGTGATAAAATAATTATGAGTCATCCAACTACGAGGGTCATTCAGAAATTTTTGAGATACTCTTAGGTTTGTAAAGTTATACTTACAAAATTTTAGGTGTGTTCAAAGTAATCTGCTTCAGCATCAATGCACTTTTGTATACGAATTTTCCGCAGATTAAATGCCTGAAACCATTCATTTCTAGGAATTGATGAAAAAAATGCATTTATATATAGCCACACTTCAATGTCTTCTCCTGAGTGAAAACGAAGTTTACTTAAGTTATTTTGTAGATCTAAAAATAACCAAAAGTCACACATAGCTAAATCTGCAGAATAAGATGGACGATGAATCACTTTCATTTGTTTTTGCTTAAGAAACTCAGCTATTAATCCGGCTGTATGGGTAGATGCACTGTCATGGTAAAGCATTAATCCCTTAACATTCACTTCTTGGAGAATTTCTGGAAGACGTTTAGTCGTATTCCAGTTTGCTGTTATTGTCTTTTGTCCTTCCAACTTGATGGCTTTTATCAGTCCCGTAACTGAAAAAAAAATGGCATACATTACTTTTTTCATTGCTCGTTGGCTTTTCACCAATGTTGGGGTGTGATCATTTAAAAGACCTATACTTTGCTTTCTTGACGTGTTGGGACGTCAAAAAACGGCATGTACGTTACATCACATATTACAATTTTAGAAATGACTCAGTGGCTGCCATCATTTAGCAATTTAAGGGGGTGTTTTTTTTGCTGATTGTGACACGTTCGTCTTTTTGGTGCTCAGTTTAATTATGGAGAACTCAATGGCAAACTACTTTTTTCATATGTAATTCTTCATGAATAATTTTGTATATGGCTACGGATCCAAAGTTAAGTTCCTTCTGTATCATTTGGAAGGTACAGCGATTATCATCCATTAACATTTTTCGTATGTCAGACACATTATCCGGGATTTCTGCCGACCGCGGCTTTCCTGTGTGTTCTTCATCCTGAAGAGAATTGTGTGACCACTGTAAAACTCTTTAAACCATCTGAATACAGTAGCACGACATGGAGATTCAACATCCAAAAGACTAATTGCAGCCGCTGAAAGTTTTCCTCTTGATTTAATCCACTTTTAAATTCATAAAAAATCATAGCACAATAATGTTCTTGCGTCAACTCCATTTTCTCTTATGTCTAAAATTTATTCTACGATAAACAACTTGAAGTAACCGTTAATTTTGTTTTATAACTTCTTGTGTGTCTGCTCGTATCTCAAAATTTTTAGAGTTACCCTTTTGTATGTTGCACACCTTATACACTAGTGTTCTAAATTAATAGAACTTTAAGATTTTGTTGATTATCACTAGAACTTTCTCAACAGATTTGAATAGAATTTGGTATGTATGTTTGATATAATGCAAAAAAATAACTATTCAACAGTTGAAATACACACGCGTAATCACGCGTAACACGCATAGAAGTCGGAAGGTATGAAACAGAACTTGTGCAGAATATAACCAAAATTTAGTTAACAGAGAGTATGGTCCCCTCTTCCAGATCAACAGGCCTCACACCCCTATCTCATACCGTAAATAAGGGAATTTATGAATTCCTATGGCAATGTATCCCATTCGTCCAGCAACTCTGATTTCGGGCCTTGGATGGCCCTCAAAGAGGGTTTGAGAGTTACAAAAGGAAAGTACTTTGAGAATATATGGAGAGAACCAGGGACCGGTTACCTGCCCTCCAATGTCGGAGAAATCAACCATTGCGATAGTGCAGGTTAGACGGTCTGGGAAGGCATGACGTTGGATGGTTGCACACACCTCCATGTCTATGAAAGAGGCACTGTGAATGCTGTGAGATGTAGGGATGAGGTTTTGGAACCGTATGTTCGCCTTTTCATGGGTGCAGTTTGTGACGGATCTATCCGAGACTCTACTAATACCTTGGGGATTCTTCTGGGGGAAAATATTTTATTTCAACCAACTTTCGCCGAGTAAGAAAGCATGATTATGCAAGTGAAGTACATTATATAAATTCTGTTTTCGAGAGTTTGAGGAGTTGGCAAGTTGGAGTTAGCAAGTGAGTTGGCGAGTTAGTTTGTTAGTTGAAAATTGAAGGAACGTGGCATTATCAAGAGATTTTGGAGTTTGTTCATGAAAAGAATTACGGAGAGTGGATCCAACGACAATGATTAAATCCAGATAAGGATCTCCTGCGAAGATTCAAGTGTAGGATCTGCTTCCTAAAAGTACAGGTATAGAGATCCTTGTTTAATTCGAAGTTAGCTTATTAGTGTGTGACCTAGTTTATATTGAGCGTGCTTAAGCTATCGTGGAATCAGTTGAGGGTCTGTATTAGTATCCCCGTGCTATTGAATCTCACCTCCACGCTTTACTATCTGATCAGTTATCTTAATTAGATTATTATTGTGTCTAATTGATATTTTGGTAACAATAAAATAGTTAGTGTGAAATCATCTCTACTGATTATTCAGTTTCTCCTACACACCTAGCCGAACTGTGGGAAGAGAAGGGGTTTCAGATGGAACCAGGAATCGACCGGTATTACCAGTTGACCCTGATTTTTATTAATGGATGACAACGTGAGGCACATAAGGCTAATCTGTGCGATGTTTTATAGGAAAGCGAGGATATTCGCCAAATGTATTGGCTTGATAGATCTCGTTTGTATGAAAAAGAGTACCAATATTTTGGTTATATTCTGCAAGTGCTGTTTCATACCTTCGAATTCAATGCGTGTTACGTGCGATCACGCGTGTGTATTTCAACTATTGAATAGTAATTTTTTTGCATTATATCAACCCTACATACATACCAGATTTATTAAATTCTGTCCAGTTGTTCTAGAGATAATCGGCTAAATCTAAAAATTATCCTAATTTTGAACACTACTTCCGTAATCAGTTAGATAAAAATCCGTCATGAATCACAATCATAAATATCACGAAGAAGGAACAAGTCTTTGTTCCAGTTCATGTGAAAAACTACTGAAGAACAGAAAAGTTTAAATAAAAGTAGTAATTTTTAATGTGCAACTGAGAGAAAATATATTAATTCGAAAAAGAATACAACTTAGCAATCAAACGAATTATAACTTGGAACTCCTTACATAATTAATAGTATTTAAACTTTTGTGTTTGTATTTAAAAATAATTTTTAATATTAGTATCAAGGGAAATTGAATTTTTACTATGTGATATTGCAACAAGTCAGCCATTTTTTAAAATTTTACTTTGAAAAAAACTTATACATTTGTATGTTATTTTATAGACAAAGATGGAAAATTTACATCTCCATATTACGATAATTGGTAATATTTTACCAGGAAAAAGAAACAAAAACAGCCAAACTTCATTTGCTATTCATTTTTGTCCCAAAGAATTTAATCTCCATTACCTCCAACTCAGACATAAGGTTGCCAACTTCCAGGCCAAAAAAAGAAACTTAAGTAAAAAAATGTAATTCACTTGGAAAGAAATGTTGCCAAACTAGAATGCGAAAAATAAAACTGTCAAAGGCGGCCAAAAATAAAACCGTCTAGAGCCATTTTGTGACTTTTTCACTGAATGCTGCTTTATTCTGCTCGTACAAAAAGAAAAAAGAAAAGCTTTAGTGAAAAGAAAATTCCAAAAAAAGACGATTCTCGATGGGATGATAAAGATTCTATTATTCCTGGAATTTCCCCGTTGTTGTAGAGAAACGTCACAAAAGGCTTCTGTAAGCCTCTTCTATTTTATTTTATTTTTCAACATTTCTGTTAAATAGGAGAACTTAATTTAAGCAAATAAAAAGCAGGTTACCTTAAGCAGATTGTCAACTTTCCATACTATACTATATGAAGAAATTTAATTAATTTCTAGTCTGTACGGCACGAGAAAATTTAATTATGTTATTTCACTGGTTATAAAGTTTCGAATAACTAGTGAATTCGTTCAATGAGATTTATTTTTACTTATCTTACCTTTTCATGTTCGTTTTTTAAAAAAAGTATTGTTTTGTCTGTAGGGACTCATTACAGACTATAAAACTGAGAAATTTTATTATTTCCTGTTTGTAATTAAATATTTTATTAGTCAAGAATATTTTGTATATTTTCCAAGTGACTTTAAATTATTTATTTATTTATCCAACGCCCGTGCTTGGCTTCTTGATCATTTGACGCCGAGTCTCCCAGTACCGACTGACGACGTCGTCAGTCGAGTATTCATGGAGTTTAGTGTATTGGAGTAGGTAGTCACCATCCATCTTGACATGGCCACAGAGCAGGCAGACCTCGTCAGCAGCCAGGCTAAGCCAGTGGAGGTATACTCCCAAAAAGTCAAGTTCGATGGTTAGGTGAAAGCGGGAAACGGCCTCGGTTCTCTCCAGGTGCCTAGGGATAAGACTCACGGTGGTCATGGTTACCGATGGCTTTTTAAGACTATTGGGGTTTTTTGGGTGACGGTGGTACATTTGTCAACGTATGTGGATATAATGCTCTTTGCTCTTCTGAGGGTCAAGGGGACTTCCGGTTGAGATGAATCGGCTCTCCGCAATTTTAGCTCGTCACTGCATTGTGTTAAGACAGTCAGTTGGTGTGTTACTGTTTAAGGATGAAATTGCAGCTTGTGAGTCGATGAAGAAGACAATTTTTTGCTGGAAATAGGCCAGCAGAGAGAAATTGTGGGGTAACTTCTCAGACAGCCGAGACCTCAGCATCGTTATTGGGGGGGGGGGGTTAGTGAATCCCAAGGTTAGTAAATCCTCAAACAGCTGGCAGAACCATTCCACGCCGGCTTCGTTTGTTTCTGGTAGGTATAAATCGTAAGTATAGATATGGAGCCACTCACTCGCGGGATATCTTTGTTCGATGGTTTCCAAAGCGCAGAATTTTAGCTCTTCCGAAAGGATCTCAGCCTTATTTGATATCAAATTAATTAGGTTGAGTTGTTTAGATGGAAAGATAATTCTCTCTCCCTCTCTCTCTCTCTTAATTATAATTGCTGTAGGTAAAAAATAATATATGCACAGCTTTCATTTCTCATACGGGAGAACGTCGCACAGATCTAATTAACTCACTGCATTGCGCACACAATAATATACAAAACCATTAAGTGTAGCAGAAGAACTAAACAAAGTTATCAAAGAGGTATATGCACCAATGCAGACAATTAGATTTGAGACACTGTCATCAAAAATTCAAAAAAATCTCTCTTTTTTAAAAATGGAGGGAGGCGTGGTGACTACCTGAAAAGAACATACTCCTACTTAATGAATCTAGTAAAGAATCCGAATGTGTACTTTCTTCGGCAGGACAATTTGTAACAAAAATAAGAAGCCATTTCAACGATGAAACGCTGGAGGAGCTGTGTTTTTGTAAGCTTATTTACAAAAACACAATGAATGAAGATTTTTTTTAAATTTCATTATGTACTCTTTTTATTTGTTGTTTATGATGAATCAATTTTATTTGTTTCATTAAAATAATATTAAATCCATTTTTAAAAATGTTTTCAATTTTATTATGCAATTTCAACTATGCTAATATGTAAGTATTTTTAATAAATAGATCAATCCTAATCCCGGGACCCCGGGATTTGGATAATGTAATCCCGGGATTGAAAATATGACACGGAATTGCAAACCCTAATCAACACTTCAATTTTCGAAAAATCTGTACGCAGTGGGTTCCCCACCAACTGACCGTCGAACAGCGCAATACTCAAATGGCGCTGTCTTTGAGTCATCTGCAACGTTATCATGAGAAGGCGAAACATGTTGTCACCATTTTGAACCGGAAAGCAAGCGTCAGAGCAAGCATTGGAAACATGCGACTTCACCACCTCCAAAAAAATCAAAGGCCAGTTCTGGTAAGGTCATGATGTCCTTCATTTTTTACCACAAGACCCCACTGCTTGTTGAGTTCCTGGAACGGGAAACCACCATCAATACCCAGCGTTATCAAGTGACTTTACAGAAACTTACACGAACCATCAAGTTGAAACGCCCAGGCATGTTGTCCAATGACGTTTTTCTCCTGCATGATAATGCCCACCCACACATGGTCAATGCGGGGAAGACAACATTCCAGCAGTTTCGGTTGGAAACGCTGGAACATCCCCCGTATAATCCAGGTCTTTCACCGAATGATTTTCCTGTTTTTGGACCTCTAAAGCGATCTATCCATGGACATCGATTCACAACGGACAGTGAAGTGTGTGAATGGGTCCGGCTTGGCCAGCAGCCTACTAGCTTCTTCAAAGATAGAATCGATCAGCTAATGTCGCAATGGGATAAATGTGCCAACAGTTTTGGCGACTATTCTTGAGTGTAACTACATTTTTGAGTTAATAAAATCGTTACCATTACTTTCCACAAGTAACCGGATTTCATTTGAATACCCCTTATACACTCAAGAGCCAAAACATTATGACCACCTGTCAGTAACGAGTTGGCCCACCTTTGGCGCGCAACACAGCTTCAACCTGCCTTGGCATGGATGCCACAAGTCCTTGGTAGATGGCCGGAGACAGATTGTACCAGATGTTTAAGCAATGGTCACGCAGATCCGAGTTATTGCAAATTGGTGGTCTTTGAACTCTGAGCTGCCGTCCCATGACATCCCAAATGTGTTCTATTGGACCGAGATCCGGTGCGTTAAAGGGCCAGGACATTAACTGGAATTCAGCAACATGTTTCTGGAACCACTCCAACACAATTTTAGCCTTGTGACACGGGGCGTTGTCCTGTTGGAGCATTCCATTTCCAGCTGGAAAAACAGAGGACATGTAAGGGTGCAACTGGTCCACAATGATGTTCAAATACCCTGTAGCATGCATGGTCTGCTCTACCACAACCACGGGTCCCAGAGACACCCAAGAGAACGTCCTTCAAAGCATAATACCGCCACCACCGGCCTGCGTATGACCTACTGTACATTGAGGGAGCAACTGTTCGCCAGGAAGACGGTGTATCCTGACATGACCATCCGTATGATGAATGACAAACTGGGATTCATCTGGCCAGGAAACTCTCTTCCACTGATCCACGGACCAGTCGCGATTTTTCCGGGCCCAGCGCAGGCGCAGTTGGCGATGACGCTTGGTCAACAAAGGCACACCAGTGGGACGTTTGCTGCGTAGCCCAATATCCAACAGTGTCCTCTGAACAGTGTGCTCCGATACTATTCTACTTGGCCCTGCATTGTATTGGGCTGTCAGCTGAGCCCCTGTCTGGCTCCGGTTTTGCTTCACCATGCGAGACAGTCTCCGACGACCTTTTTCTTTGATAGCGTGTGGACGTCCAACACCATGTCGTCTACTGCTGGTTTCACCGTCATTCATCCACTTTGCATAAGTACTAACAACTGTAGATCGCGAACAACCCACGAGTCGTGCAGTTTCGGAAATACTTGTTCCGAGCCTTCGAGCCATTACAATCTGCCCTCTATCAAAGTCGCTTAGATCCGCAGCCTTTCCCATACACAGAAGTAAGTAAAAGGATGATTCTTCAGACTCTCCGGCAACAGTTAAATACCACTTCTACCTGATCACGTGCCTTCCACGTCATCCATGCGAGTTCATTGCAAAATGTAGGGGTGGTCATAATGTTTTGGCTCTTAAGTGTACATATATGTGTCAGGTTTGAAAAGATTAGCTTTAAGATTAAGGGAGTCGTAAATAAAAATAGTGCGAACTCTTTATCATCGCGTAAGGATTTGTGAGTAAATAAGCCTATTTAAAGGTGGAGCGAGGGCTGACGAAGAAGAACGCGTACTGGAAAGACGTAGCTGGTGGACTCCTGGACGGATTACCGTCTATTGTTACACTGAGTAGCGCGCCCAAGGACCGCCATGTTGGATATTTGATGATTCAAGCAGAATAAAGAAGCATTTTGTAGAGATGATGCCCCCTCCCCTTATTTAACCCGCATGCCTGGGGCCTGTCATATATATATATATCGTTCAAGTTTTCAATCGTTAATAAAATACTTTTTATTCATCCATTCAAAGTAGGAATTGACTCGAAAATTTTTTGTATATTCTTTTTCTTAAAGAATTTTGCATGTTTGTATTCTCTTCAATCTGTTCACTTCATACAATGAACCCATGTTTTCTTCCCAAAATGGTACTTACGTATTTTACCGGTGTCCAATTTCGCCAAACGAGAAGACATCGTGCCAATTCAAAAAATGGCACCAAATGTTGTCATCGTATTTATTACTGTGCTTGGAAGTGCGTGGGAATGATTTCTACGATTGGCAGTATATCACAGCATTTAGCCATGCATTTTAATTCTACGGAATTGGTCGACGGTATAACACATAAGTACTACTAAAATTTATGCAAATTCATAAAAGCTGAGGTGTACAATTGAGACTGCGAAAATCGATTACAAACCGTTGCCAATTGGTCTACAATAACTCCTTCCGCGATCTTCAATTATCGTTTTAAAAAGTTTACAAGAGCAAATTTGAATTATTTTCAAAAATACTCCAGTGCAAATTTTCTATTGCAAAGCCACATCTGTATTTTGAAATTAATTTCTCGTGTTTAAATCTTTGCTATCTTTTGATATGTTATTCTAATCTTAACTTTTCACTTAAGACTTGGATTTAGGTTTAGAGACTACGAATGTTAAAGTCATAAATAACATGAATTTTTATTAAAATAAGTAAAAACAAAACCTTTTTTTTAATTCTAAAAAGTTACTTTTTGCTTCATCATTATCGCATTTCAATCTAGGTGAGGCTATCAAAAAAGATGATGTAATATACAATCAAACCTTTGAAATAGGATTGCCATCCAGTTTGATCAGCTAATGATTTCCATCTTGGCGACGATTGTTGAAAATGCGCCAGACTGGTGCCGTGGTGCAATTTTTAAGTTAAGAAATCTTGTAAATATGAAATAAGATGGCTCCTCGTCTTAAACTATTGATGGATGGAACTATTGTTGTAGACGAAAATAAAAATATGACGAATTATCGTTGGAATTTTAAGAAAAATGTGAAATGAAAAGGATCAAAAGAAATGGAGAAAAACCCTAACCTTAAGAAGGATATCATGAAAATTTTCTTTTTTTGATAACTCCAGTTAAGATTAAAAAGAAAGAAAACGAATTCCTCAATCATTTTTGAGGATAATACTGAGGGATGTGGAGCAACAGAAGCTAATGTCCTTTTTATTTATTTATTTTCCCCCATCAATATATGTCAAAGTATTTCATCCTCTGCAAAAAGTTCTGAACTTTCTTTTATTCAATATTGCTTTCTCCAAAAGTTATCTGAGGATGAGAGTATATCTGGAACCAGTTTGGAGTGTGTGTTCCAGAGATCATTCCTATTTAAGGTATAATTTATGCAAGTTAACAGAACGTGTTTCAGATCATTGATTCTATTGTAGGTGGAAAAACGGTGTTATCCTGTAAACTGAATTAGTTGAAAAAACTGGGCGGTACTTGCGTATTATCGCAACCTATTGGCGATATTATATGAAACGAAGCCCATGATTGACAATTCAGAGCATACGACACATGCGAAATTGGGGCGTGAACTTGGCGAGTTATCTTAAATGTTGGCGATTGTTGCGATAATACGAAGTACCAACTGGGCGTTTTGATCATTTTGCTGAAATTCCAGAATCTTAGAGAATCTTCTCTTCTGTTTTTTGCCCAATCAGATATTATATCGATCAATTCCTATTTTAACTCACACCGTTGGCAAAGAAGAAAAATAAATTGAGCCAGCAGTTCATTTTTCTGTATTGGACTTCGATCCAATATGACGATAATAACTCGCCAAGTTGGCGATAAATGAAGACTTGGACTAAAATAGAATTATTCCATTTTATCTATAATTGGTATGTTCCTCAAAATTTAGAAGCATTTGCTGCCGCAAAAGTTGTCGTCACTTTTTCTATTGCAGATATATTCTGAAGCTACCCAGTCAATATTTATATCAAATATCATTATAGCTCTTGCTATTTTGTCTACTTGTTAATTCCAAAAATTTTTTGAGTGACTCGGAATCCAAAGCAGCACCAATTGCGTATTTTAATGTGAATGAATGTGTATCTTAGAGGCCAGTCTTTGGATTATACTTTGGATAATTTGATTGAGAGGTTTTCTGTAATGCAGATAATATTAAACAATTTTAAGATAAAATGAGCTGGATATATTATTAGATTCTGGGAATTCAATCAAAGCTTGGTAAATAGCCACCGTTTCTGCCACGAAAATGGAGTTGATTGGGTTTATTTTATAAGCGAAGGAAGCATTTTTTTGTAATACCTGTTGTAGAAGTAACATATTGATTTTTAGATGCACCTATAGTAAATATAAAACATTATGGGAATTTATATTCAATCAAATCATTAAATGAGCTATAAAAAGTTAGGAATGGAAAAGTTTTTATTTTGGAAGCTCGATTCATTTGTAAAGGAGAAGGTATATAAAATGGATGAGTCTTGGGATAATTACAATCTGTTCTTCGACTATATTCAAACTTTGTATTTTCTTAACACCATTTTTTTTTTCATTTTCCAACAATTCTGTATTTATTGTCACCGGGTTTTGAAGATGCAATAGAAAAAAACTTTGGGCTCAAACTTTTAACGAGGAAAAATTTTGGGGTCAACCTTCTAATTTTTTCAGAGAGAATTTGTTGTCTAGACAGTCTGTGATTGGAATACATTCAGAAAAACCTAATGCGATTCTGAGAGCTTTGGTTTGAATAATATTGAAAGGTTTGAGTTGATTTTCCAACCATTTATTTACGATGTGAAAGGTGTAAAAAAAAGCTTTGTAAATATTGTTGTTCGTTAATTTAATAAGACTTTCGACTTTCGGAACATAATGATTATAAACCATACCTTTAAAATATAACCATTTTCAGAAATTTGTTTTTTCATTTGATTCACGAGTGTGACATTTTGATTCTCTATTTGGAAAAATATACTCCTGAATATTCAATGGAGAATTTCTCCTAGAAAGGAAAGCCAGCCATTAATAAACTAGGAAATTTGTGAATATTTTTTTAGAGTTCCCAATTATACTTTTGTCTGTGTTCAGGTTTAGATCCAATATTTGCACTACTAATTGAACATATCCAAGGTATTTTGTAATTTTTGACAAAGGACATAAGTGATTTATGGGAACAATAAATGAAAATGTCATCAGCATATATTGAGAGTATTCAACATCAGGCCGTCGAACTGTAGCAGCTATCCAATGAGTAATGTAAAGATGAATATGATGTTACTTGTTAATGACTTGCTGATCCCAAATCTCTTGCCATATACAATGGATATAGCGCAGTACAGGAGCTGTCAAATCCTGGTAACAAACAAGCTGCTGGATGGGGCCAGTCAAGGATCCTGCAATATTATCAACCAGTTCATTACCATGTTTACCGCCGTGTCCAGGAATCAAACAAAAATTTCTATCAAAACCCTTTCTTTCCAACTTGCGTAGAAGTAGAAGTATTTCTATCACAGTGGGTTGGCTGCTGTCTGTAAAAAACTTCAGGAATTCTGAGACACTCATGCTGTCGATGTTCACTCAAAAATGTCGGTGTTCAGAAATAAATACGAGCTGAAATGCCATAGAAAGGGCAGATATTTCAGCACTAAAGGCAGACATGGTATTATGTACGATGAAACTGAGAGTGATATCATTAATAACATCATGAAGGAACAACATGTCCTTCTGTCTTTGATCCATCCTTGTAGCCAGTCGTCTTCCTTGCGATGGAAAACAAAGAGCTGCTGATATTTAACATCAGCAGTATCTGATTTGCCGTAACCTGAAAAAGGATTTTGATAACTAAAAATTTGAAGGTCCCAAGATGGAAAAGCAAGGATATTGTTCTCCTGGATATATTAATGTAATTAAATGGTCCTCATTTAATACCGCTTTTGCAATTTCAGAGAAAAAGTTGATATTAAATGAACGGGCGTCATAGAGCCGAGACCGATGGCAAGAGAAAAGGGTTTTAATACATGAGAAGGAATTGACATAACACGAATAAAGTAATTAGTTTTCAACTGTCTCCCTCTTAAATCTAGAAGTGGTTGATGGTACGCCACATATATAAGCTAGTAACAGGCGAGGTTCTGAAAGCGCCAAAGCTAACTATCAGAACAGAATGATCTACTCAGTCTAATCGTCTTAAAGTAGATGTATGTACAGAACCATATACCACACAGCTGTAGTCCAAACGTTTTTACTACTTGATATACTCGGGAAACTTGCTTGTATACTTGATATACGTGCCTTCTGAAATAAAGCTCCTGTGAACAGTAATACGACTTACATACACTCAACACTGATTTTCTTGCAACCTTGAAATTCTTCGATGTCTTTTCCTGTTTGTGAATTATAGATGAACAGTATACCGTTTCTGTGCTGCAATATAATTCTTCCGAGGTCTTATTTTTCTGGACCAGTTTAAGGTTGTCTTCGGTTAATGTTAAAGAACAGAATCTGGTAAATTTTTTCAGATATAAAAGAAATAAAAAACTAATATGATATTCTTGCTTCGCTATCCTTTAGAAAGCAGCATTTTTTATCGTACTTCCCATTTTTAATCGAGTTTATTCATTTTTTCTGGTATGAAATGTGTTAGGCGTTTTTTCTCCTATACCACAATTTTAAATGAACTATCCCTTCAAATGGGAAAAAAGCCCGCGTGTAGCTGAACAGTGCGACGTTAATATTCACACATTCACTCAAATGGGGGGGGGGGGTATTCATTGAATATTTGGAAAGTTTTAAAAACAATATACTGTTAACAGATGTATGAGTCAAAATGCTGCAAATTTCCATGAAATTTGAGGCATTTTTCTGTCTGAAAATGTGCTTCGTGCTAAGTTCAAACTCTCGTACTTTTTTCTCGTACAACATGTAAGATTTATCATAATTGTTGCTGTTTGATATCAAATGTATAGAAAGCCTTTCAGCAAATAATACCAGTAAAACGTTATTTCAGCGAAGAAAAGAAGCCATCTCATTCATTGACATACAAATGGCTATTCTTTCTTTCCCCTTTCGACATGAGTCGACTGTATGGCTGGGATTGTGATATAAAATTTTGCTGGATACCAAGCCACATGGGTATTATGTGGGCAGCGACTAATCGTACATCGCTTCTCGATCGGAAACGTCACACTTCACGCTAGCAGTTCCTCTTTGTGTTATGAAGCGTGGCGACATGCATCATATTGATAGTGCCTGGCAGGAATCGTGGGATTTACAAACTAATAACAGCTAATAACTGCGTGATACCTGTCATTGGAGCTTGGCCTGTAATGCAGATGTGAAGAATCGATGTCAAACTGACATTTAGTAAATTGTCCAATTTTTAATCATCATCGCATCATGTTTCTTTTCGTTTATCTGTTTTTTTTTTTTTCCTTATCTGGATTTGGATGGGGAAAATCCCCATCTTAATCTATTTGCACCGCCCATTCGATATAGTGGTTAGTGACGCTGACTGCGGTGCCATAGGGCCTGGTTTCGAATCACGGAGAAGGCATGGATGTTTGTATTGTAATCCTTCATGACTTTTTCCTTCGTAATGTGTGCTTCATGCTTGCTTCTGTAAGCCCCCGTGTGATACTTTGTGGTGCACGGGGATTTCTAAATGTTCTCAATACCCATACGGAATTCCTCGGACGATGACATGATTGAGTATAATGGGGATGAATTCGTTTTAGATAATATCCACTTGAAAAATGTTGAATATTCGCACATGACACGAGTTCGAAACAACAAGAAGTGATTGTTTTTCTTTTAGTCTCACAATCAGTTTTATCCTTTTCTGATTTGGTTGGGGAAATTCCATATCCATATCTGTTTGCATTCCTATGTGTATTTCGTATTTTGCATTAATTAAATTTTTTTGTAGAATGTATTTAGTACAATCTGATTTTTTTCTTATAAATGAATTTCTTTATTCACTTTATGAAAATCATGAAAACTTTTGCATTATTTTTTAATTTTTTTTCCTCCAATTGAAATTTTATTGAAATATTTGGAGCATTATCTGACTTTATCAAACTGTGCATGATTTACAACCTGAAATTAATTACTTTATTCACTTTGTGCAAAAATCATGAAAACTTTTAAATTATTATTACTATTTTTTTAAATTTAATTGAAGAGATTTGAGTACAATCTGACTTTATCAAACTACGTATGTATTAGGACCAGTTTTCAAAATTGTATTATTTTTTAAATCATTGTTTGGTGCAGTTTAGCCTAACTTGGCTCTTGTGCCATTAAATAAAATAAAATCAAATCAAATCAATAAAAAAAATCTATTTGTATTCTTAAATTCAATCGTGTTTTAAATCAATTACAATTTTTTGTAGAATTTATTTATTATAATCTGATTTTTTATATATTATTTACTTAATACGCTTTGCGAAAATCGTAAAAACTTTTCATCATTTTTTTTTTATTATTTTTTTTATTTAAGTTTTTGTTAATTCAAATTATATTGCAGCATTTTGAAAATAATCTGACTTGATCAAACTACGTATGTATTAGGACCAGTTTTCAAAATTGTATTATTTTTTAAATCATTGTTTGGTGCAGCTTAACCTAATATGGATCTTGTACCATAAAATTATACAATCAATGAATCAATACATCTATCGCAAAAGAATTTTGATACACTTTCCATTAAATAGTTTGATAATAGGATGTAATATATATCCTTATCAGCTTTTATAATACTTAAAAAAAAAGAAAAGTAAATGCAAAAACATCTTAACGCCATTTGCATCTTCCATTTATTTTTCAATTAACTAATTAAATTAATTAATTAAAAAGGAACAATTATATCACAGTATACAAAAACACACTTTTGAAATTAATTGAAAGAAATAATAAATGATTTCTTTTAAAAAAATATTTAATTTTAAATAATGTGTTTGACGTTTTTCAGAGTTTAAAATACAAGAAAAAGTTTTAAAAAAGTAAAGGATTTTTAGTTTAAACAAATAACTCTTGATGTCTGGATAGAACTTATCACATGAAACTGTATAAAGTCACTAATAAATTATTATTTTTCTATCTTTTCCTAGATTAAAAGCATATCTCTTCTATAAAACGCAACACGTTTTTTTAACAACTGTAAACTGTCACAAAGAAAAAAGAAACACATTTTAATAAGGAATTATTACCATTAAAAAGCTGATATTTTAACCATTGTTTTTCAAAAATATGAACGGTAACATAATCGCTTTAGTGTTTTTGTATCGAAAAAGAAACACTGATCGTTAATTACATTTATCATTTCCTAATGTATTCCCCATATTTCACTATTAGGGTTTGAAAAAGTCATTTATTTCTTTCATTTTTAAGGGAAATGTGCTTTAATTATTCCGCTCTTCAATAATACTTTAATTGGAAGAATAATTAAAAAAAAAATTCCTCCTGTGTTATTAATGATAATTAATAAGAACGTTCGTGTTTTTAAAATTGTTTTGAATTTAGTTATCACTTATGTAAAAAAATTAAAGAATGGTTTTATCACAAAGGCTGTTATAAAAATTTGTAATATCAAGGAAATCATAAATGACAACATCAATAATGTGAAATTCAGTCTAAATTTTAAAAATTAGTTTTTTGCATAGCAGCAGAATTATAAAAAAAAAAAAAGAATAAAGAAGACTTAACATTATTTGCCAATAGAAATTTGGCCTACAAGCAGATTTAAGTACAATGAATGAAAGAACGAGAGAATGTATATTTTATTAATATCCTAAAAATGAAATTTCTGTCGAAACCAAAGAATTAGCTCCAAACATAAACCATGTGCTTAGGCTAAAATTTATTTTTCATATTATTATTTTATATATAAAACTCTAATTTATCCGAAGATGAACTTACGAATTTTAGAGATGTGCCCGATAAAATTGGATGTCATATCACAATTTGTTGGGTTAAATTTCAATGTTGTAGTTCTAGATGTGATAATGGAAGATTAATTATTTACAGATGTATAATTGTGGCTACTATAAGTTATGTAGTTGTTCTATTTAACAGGTTTTGAGTTTTTATAAAAAAATTTGATTTTATTCCATTTTAAATAGCGTACTTTTGATTGTACTTGTTAAAGATCTGTTGCATTACTGAAATGGACATTACCATGTTATTCTAATGATTTTTTAGAACTTCTTACCCCATGATTTCGTCTATGTTCCAATACGGCACAAGCGAAATTCGATACAAAATGCATAGGAAAGAACTACTATATAACATTTATTGTGCTGACCAACTTTCCATAGTAGAAAAGTTGCTATATAGAAGTAATACAAAAGTGTATTTTTATAAAGCTTTAATTATTATGATATTATTACTGTAATAAATTGCATAACAGAGTATATAATAATGTAAGAAAATTTTTTTCAATCTTTAGATAAAAATAATAATGTATAAAGTACAAAAAATGTTACATATTTTATTGTTATTGGAGGGAGGAGGGCTCTACTCTAAGTCAATGGTGTCAAACTCAAAGGTTGATTTGGACCAATAAACAAGGCTTAACTTTAGGTGGGCTGCAAAAAAAATCAATATTCATAGAAACGAAAATTTATTTCGAATAATACAATATAATAAACATAAATAAAGAAAACTCGATCAATATACTCCAACTCTAGCAGGACACTATCTGGATCTGACTGACAGCAAGCTCCATCCATTATCTGATTGGCCAAGATTATAGTTGTACTGGGGATCTAGATGTTATATCCAAATTGGCTGACTTAATCAGGAAACAAGTGTGTCTCCAGTGGACACCATCCGCATGTGCAAGATTGTGCCTAGAGACGGGAGCATCTGATGAGCTGGCTGGTAAGTTGTGATCTATCTAACCCGTTCCATCTGTCTTGAACAACTCTGTTCATTCCCTCCACAAAGCTAAATGAATATGACTTGGCGGCTTATCCTGCTCATCTTGTTACGCAGCTTAAGAGTTAGTCTATCGTTGCAGTACGGGGATCCAAAATACTTCAAACAGCCTTGGCGTGCTTTAGAAGTGGTCATCTGCGTGGTATGACCTTTAAGCAGAGGGTAAAGTCTTTCTTTACCTGTCCCTGCCTCTCCTACTTCTCCTACATCTTCTGGACTGCTAGCACATTCTCTGAGACAGCTGTTTGGAGATCAAGACCTGCTTGGTGACATTCTTGTGGAAAGTCAAATGGACTTGGGTAGGCTTTCTGCTCAAGGGGATTTGAAACAACAACAATAACATAAATTAAAGAACAAGAAAATTTAATGATTACGTCCTGAGAGAGAGAGCGAGACACTCTTGACATCTCTTCTCTGCTACTATCCTTCCAAATTTCGGGAGAAATTTTCATATTTTCCTGTATATTATTGTGTGCCAATATACTGACCGGGCCACAAAAATGCTCGTTGTGGGCCACGAGTTTGACACCCCTGATGTAAGTAAAATGAGTCGCATTAGGAAAGATATAATTGTTGAATCTCTTTATTCTAAGTAATCAAATCAAATCTAAGTAAACATACAACTCTAAAATCGAAATAATGTCTCAGATCTTTTTTAAGTCATAATTCTGAGAATTCACTAAATTAAAACAATATATTTCTCTCAAACAATCACAGAAGCAAAATTATGTTATTTAAACTATGTTTTTATGTTTTACCATATTTAATAAAAAAAATCGTATGTTTTTTTTTTCAATTTTGCAGCAAAAAACATAACTTTTGTTAATCAAAAATATATTGAATGCAATTAGTAATTTATTAATTCACGTACCATTTTCTTTATTAAAAGAATCTTCTTTTAAATATCAATCGAAAGCAAACTGTAGAAGCAAAGGATACTCTAAATAAGAAGTCAAAAAACTTCAAGGATGAATTAAATATCTAAAAGACAATTTTTTTTGCTTAGTTCGCTTATTTTTTAGAAATCTTCGCTGAAAGTAATTGAAGAGGAAAAAAATTTATCCTATTGAAAAATTCTTTTAACGACTTTATCTTAAACTGAGGACTCAATTGTTACCATAACAACTACACGAAATTATTTTTTTTTCTTTTTCTCTTCTTTGTGAATGAATACGTTTCTATATATATAACTTAACTTCTTTCAAAACTGAAAAGAATCTTCAGGGGAAAAATTCTCTAAAATACATAAGAGGAATATACTTTTCATTTGCTTGAAAACCTATATTTAGAAACTTAAAAATTTGACGCTTACAATTTGACATTTATAAAATTATTCGTAATTTTCTTTATTTCATGAAGTCTTCCGTGTAAATTTCCGAGGAAAGATTATTTTTAATTAATATGTTCTACTGAATGTTAATGAAGAGTTCATAAAATGAATATAAATGAATGAAATTAATATAAATCTCACGCTCTTTCTCACACACTTTTTTCTCTCACGCGCGCACTCTTTTTTCTCTCTCTCTCCTTCTCGTCATTTGACCAAAATTCAAAATTACGAGGTGTGTCGCCAATAGCACAGTTTTACAATGCGACGTTAATCTCTCTTCTCTCTCTCTCTCTCTCTTCTCTCTCTTCTCTCTGTAACTGTAATCTCTCTTTCTTTATCCTCTCTTTATTAATTCCTCTGTATCCAAATCGTAGGTTCAAGACTTTAATGGAGGAAGTACGCTGCATGTTAAAAAGAACTGAGGATCAAATATGTGCTGTAGAATGGAGAGAATTAAATGTATAACTTTTATTATATAAAAAATATTAAGATAAAAAAAATTATACAGTATAAATAATATTATATAAAGGAGAAAGGTAGCGACCTCACTTACTCATTCAAATCTCTGGAACGATTTGACTAACACACTTGAAATTTGGTGGGCATGTTCCTTTCATGGATTTTAGATCTGATAAGACCAGATTTTTTTTGCGAAATTCGACCCCCAAAAGACATAGCGAGGGGTTAAGGGCGTTATAGATAATTATTCCCGTTAGGGAACTATTAGGCATAAAGACTTAAAATTTGATCCTTTCTTTTTTTAAATCAAGAGGGGAGAGTTAGAAGTATTTTTCGATAAAGTCGAACGTTTTATGCTAGGACTTAATCAATAATCTATTATATATATAGTATATATCCATACAACATCATGAAATACCTGATGAAGCAGGCGAGTAATGGCTAGTAACAGTATAACTATCAGTACAATTGAGTTTTTAAAAAAAGTGATAATGTCTTTTGTCTCGCCCCCCAAAAAAACCGTCATGTTATGTTTTAAAGGATTCATTTCAAGTAATTATGCTAAAATGTAAAAGAAAGAATAAAACAAAAAAAAAACTAAAAGGGAAAATTTCGTGTATATGTATTTGGATTGAGACATAATGGAAATGTTATCTCAATGTGTTCCTTTAATTTTATCCTCATACTGATAGATATTCCTCAGGATATCCGCCGCAGAAAAAATAAAGATTAAACTACTTTTTTTAAAAAAATCTTAAGAACATTTTTACTGTTTAAAAGCAATGGATTAAAACACATTTTGAATGCTAAAAGTTAAAACGCTGAGTTAAAAAATAAAAGGAAAACAGAAAGGAAATATTTGTTTGAAATAATTTAATGGAATTTTTTTATTTTGGTAAAACTAACAGCCTAGCTTTTCAGCTCAATATGATTAAAAGATGGAAAAAAATTTTTTTTAATATTCTACGAGATAAGCTATATTTTTTTTAAAACAGCATTATTGAAAAAAAGGCATAATAAAAAGTTAAAACAGGAAAAAGTAAAAGAATATTTTTTTTAAATAAAGTCAAATCTTAAGGTTTTCCTGTAAAAGGGAAGGGGTGTAATGAAAAGAGCAATAAGGTTTTTATTAAAATATTGTACTAATATATTACTCGAATTAATGAATTTTAAAAATGTAGTAGCTAGGATTTAACTATTGTTCTTAAATATTAGAGTTATCATCATATACATTTTGTTAGTATTTTTATAATAAATTAGTCAATAAAATATTTTTTTAATGTATTCCTTTATAAATTTAAAAAGCAGCATTTTTCATAGTTAGCTAATGTCAGTTGTAACAGTGATTTCTCAAAGGATACAATAAATTAATCAATCCTTAAGGGCACTCATAAAACAGTCCATCTCACTTCCCTGCTTGGATCCTTGCAACACTTTATTTGGCGCAATGAGGGCGAATTTGGCTGTTTCAGACATTAAACTTCGTAAGTACTGTATACCAAGATTTTACCGAATCTACCTGTTCACATTTACGGTTATATTCGTTTTTCTGACTTACTTTAATTAATGGAGTAGGGTGAGAATACTGTCTGAAGAAAATTCACAAAGAAGAAGTGCTAAAGTACATCAAACTTATCCCATCATCTTATATTGCGGAATTGGGCTTTATTTGTGTAACACAATTGTGACGTTAAGTAGTAATCAACTTAATTAAAGAAAAATAAGTGTTCATTTGACTGTCTTAAAAGATGTACCGGATATTAATTTATCAGTAAATATCAAAATAGAAAACATACGGATCTCATTAGCAAGAATTGTCTAGTAAATAACTTTGGGAATAAATTTGCACATGTCTACACGAAAACAAATCAACATATATACATAAAGAAGGATTATTTATACTAGCTGAAAACGCAATCAGTAAATAATAAGCCTCCAGAAACAGCTCTGGTACTTACGTATTATCGCAACAATCGCCAACACTAATAATAACTCGCCAAGTTGGCAACCCGGATTTCCTATGAGTCGTATGCGCTGAATTCGCAATCCTGTGCTTCGTTTCATATAATGTCGCCAATAGGTTGCGATAATACGTAAGCACCACGACTCTCTAGAACAGTCCCACTAGCCGGAACTCAGACAGATGAAGTTTTCTGTCTTGTTGTAGACAACGCACAAACAGATTCTAATCTCGACTGACTCGACCGTTTTTTCGAAAGTTCATCGTAAAGCCTGATGGGAATTTCCAGAACGGTCAATCCAAACTTCTCGATGGTTCTTTGGAGTTATCAGTTTTCACCATATCTGTCAGCAAAGGCGAAAAATCACCAATCTAGTAACCTTTCCCACATCATCAGGGGTTGTCATGGTCTTTTTCAAATTCTTGCTGGAAAGCGAACTTTCCCTGTATAAAACTCAATTTTCCACAATGAGAGCGACTCTGAAGGGAAAACAAGCCATGTTGTTTCAATGTACCTTTTTTTGTTTCTATTTGTACAAAATAAAGTCACTATTAACTTAACTCAGTGGTGCAAAAGCCCATAAAGGCTAAGGCCTACTGTGCCCATCTCAGTATACGTGACCTTGGGCCCTGAGGTGCATGAGCAGATGTTCCGGTTAGGTGGTCAGACTGACGTGAAACCCCCAATGTGAAGTTCCCAAGCAAGCTTGGTACTCATTTATCGACCCACTGAAGGGATGAAAGGCTGAATCAACCTTGTAAATCACTATTATCAATTCAAATTTTAAAAGTTTGTAATTTATATTTTTTATATAAAATTGGATTTCTTTAATTATTGTCTTGCAACAACTTACAAACAATTATTTCTTTCAGAAATTGCTTAATTGCTAAACTTTTTTCTCTAAACTGTTTTTAGTATCGCAAAAGCAAAAACAAGTTGGAACTCTTGTTTAAAAGGATCTAAACTTTTTTTTTTCAAATAGCCACATTCATTAATCTTTACCAGAGAAAAATAAATATCCTGAGTCCGCTTCATTTTCTACCTTTTTTTTTAATTCTAGAACAGTTTATCTTTCGGTCTCAGGCTAACACTGTTCGAAAGAAATACGACACCATTATCCACAGTTAAGTCCCACACTACAAAGAGAATGTAGTTGGCTCCGAAAAAGAAAAACGTACCATATGTTATGTTTTGAAACGTTTGGAAAAATCGTCCGCCGTGAAATAAAATAGTCTCAAATTGTTTTATGTCTTTTTCAATAGACGTCACTTTATTCCGCGCATACTGGAACAAAAAAAAAATCTAAAGCTAGAATGATAAAAATGCTATTATTCACAGAATTTTCTCTTTAGTATAGCGAAAACTCAAGCAAATTGCTTTCATTCGGTTTTTATCCTTTTAAGAATAAAATAATTTTAACATTTTTGCATTTTCTGTTTCATGAAGTTCAATCAATGTGTATTGGAAAGTAAATTTTTTTTTGAATACTTGAAATTTTTTTCAAGTTTTTAACTCTTTTTTTTCTGTTTAAAAAGGATTTTTTTTTCCTTTTTAATTTGAAGATTCCTACATTCAAATGTTCATCCAAAAAATTAGTAAGTGAATTTTTTTGTGTGGAAATGTACTTATTGAATTCTTTTTATAAAAATACTGTTACAACAAAACAATGATTTTTCTCTCTCTTTCTTTCTTTATTTGAGTATTGCAAATTTTAAATCCGCTTAAAATTGCTTTATTTTTTTTTCAAATTTTTCAAAGTATTTATCGGCACAGTTTTAAGTAACATTTTTATTGTAGTGATCCCTGGGGACAGGATGCATTATTAAAACGTCTGATATTTTAGTTACACATTTTTAAAAAAACTCCATTGAACATTTTTTGTACCTCATCGAAATAATATATACATGGAAGAGCCCAATAGCCTTATCCCGATGCGATAACCAGATACAAACCTCCCAACCAGTTAAGAAGCACTGCAATCCAGAACTTAATTGAAATCGCATAATTTTGACCACCATACCCAGACTACGAACAAGACGCTTTAAAGGGATGAAAATATCCCCAGATAACCAAATAAGTTATACTTGTCCTAATTGTGCTGGCATTTAAGTTTCAGCAAACCATATTTTTGTCCTTCTATATAGGTTAAATTCCACAACATAGACCTAAACCCCACGGAACGTCAACTACTTTATTCGCCAAAGGTCGTCGACATAGCAAGGGCCGGTTTGGACGCCTTCGGTGCCATTTGCCAGTGACGTAACGTACACCCCCGCATTGCGGGGGGGGCCAAAGTCTGACTGAAGCTCTGGCTTGTGGCACAAATATTGACTTTTGCAGGGGAGGGGGCTGACATTTTTCTTTACGCCACTGGCCATTTGATTTCACTGCATGGACAAGACAACCACATACCGAAGAGTCCATATCTATATGTATTTTTATGCACTATAAAATTACTGCTTACTACTATACTAGTAAGATAGATACTACTTACTACAAGTAGGCTGCGAAAAAATCTTTGGCTTTTTATAATGGATGCGCCTATCTATGAGAGAGACAAATCCTTCTATCCACACTGGTACAAATGGAAAGAGCGCACAATCTCTAATTCTAACCATTTTCCCTATAATCCGTGTACTGTAGTCGCGTGTAGGTATCTGATGGACATTTGATGTACCAACTTCCCTTGAAATAAAAGTGGTGTCACAGTCTTGTTGGGAAATTACCCCATACAACCCCATCTTAGTGGAAAAGAGGTCCACACTATAAGCTTGACTGAAGAAACATTGACTGTAATGCAGATCAAACTATTGGCATGACACAAAAAAGATGTTTTTTCATCCGTTTTGCTGTTTCATTTGCTGTTATATCAAACACGCTCTAATTTTGTCCAATAAAGTTTTTTGAAAAATGGTTTTAAGGGCGTTGGTATGTTTATCGCTTACAACTATCTTTTAGCAGTACAGATAAAAAGGAATTTATTAGCAGGTTAAATATAATGTCATTTATTTATTCTCTTTATAGAATTCTTATTTGCCACCGTTGCCATTCCGAAAAATATGATATACAATATTTTGAGTCGACAATTGCCAATCCACGAAAGATAAATGTAATATGCTGCAACAGCTCCAGTTTTTTCCCTATTTTTATGAAATTGAAAAAAGTTTCTAAGAATTATGAGAGATTTAAAGAGAAGAAAGTTTTAAATTTTCGCTTAAAGAATGGAAGAGATTTTCGTTTTCTTTTCTCTTCGATATATTGCCTATATTGAACGGCGAAATTGTGATTGAAATTAGATAGTTTTGTGTCTGATGGAACTATGAAATCTGGTACTAGAAAATATTATTTCGAGACGTTTTGTTCAAAGTTGATGAGTCGTATTGGAATTCCGGAGTTGAGATCATTGGCTACAAAATCGGATTCTGGATGATAGGTGAAATACTACTGAGTTTTTCCATGTATGGAATATTGCAAAGATTTTTGGAAGCTTTGTCCCTTTCTTGAATTTTTGGAAGGTTTGATTGTAGTTTGAGCTTCTTTCGTAATTTGATTTACTTTTTACGGTGGTATTCGAGAAAATAACGGATTATTCGTAAATGTTTTAATGTATTTGTTTTGTGTCAGAGCCAAATTTTTTTTTTTTTTTTCTGAGGGTATTTTAAATGGTTTTATGTTATCCGATTTATCTCTTCAGGAAAAATATATGGCCAAGAAGATTGTGAGGTATTTTTCATTTAGCACTATCTACCCTTTCAAACACTCTAAAAATCAGTCAAAATTGCTAGTATATTTTAGCCATTTGACTTGTAAAATATCGAACAACTATAAATTAAACGCAGAATTATGAGAGATTTCCGAAAACGCGATGCCCTTGTTTGAAAGCAACAGAAATTATGATACGGAAAAAAATGAAAACTTTCTTTACTTTCTAACAATAGCATTGTTGCAATTCATTATTGCACATGATTAGTTGAAACATCGATAAAACAAAGTAGCAATTCAGAAGAGCTTTTAAAATAACGATACAGACGATGAAACATTGAATTTAATGCAAAAACCGACTTTTTATGATAACCGATAATATGTGAAATATTTTTTTTAATTGGGGTATGATTTGGGGTTAATTTTATTTGTGTGTGTGTTTTCCATATTTTTTTGTAAATTATACGAGGAAAATGCTAAAATCGTGAGGGGAAAAAAGTTTCTTCCCTTATTTTTATGTGCTTAAAGAAAATGTTCTATGAATTGTTTTTTTTTCCCTTAAATTTCTGCTTGAAAGTTTTCAATTTTTGTTTGATGTACTGAAGAGATTTCCATTTTCTTTTCTCTTCAATACGTTTGTAATAGTGTGCTGTGAAATTGTGATTGAAATTAGATGGTGTTGTATCTGAGAGTATTATGAAATCTGGAACGAGAAAAGAAAATTTCGGGACGTTTTGTTCACAGTTGATGTGTCATATTGGTTCAGGAGTTGAAATGGCTGGCTTGGAAACTGGATTTTGAGTAATAATTGATGGATAACCAAGTTTCTCCATAGGTGGAATATCATTGGAAATAGTTTCACACGCACACACATCCTCTTATATTTTTGGATGAGTGGGTTGAAATTTGAGTTTCTTTTGTAATTTGAGGTACTTTTATCGATGGTATTTTACGGCAAATCTTAATGGAGAATTATAAGGTTTATTAGTATATAGGACTCATAAAGTTTTGTCCTGTATCCTTCTATTGTAACCAGTATATATTAATATAGGTATAGAAGTGTGGGTGATCCTTAGTGTTTTGAAACAAAACTTCGATGGCATGGTTCATATTGCAGTTCAATCCAGTTGTAGAAATAATGTATGGGAATATTTATTTTGATGAAGATTACGCTATATTTACTAGATGAAAGAGGTACTGTTCTGTATTATAGGTTCTAAATGATGTACTTTTCCTGTATTGTTCTTTTATTGTACGTCACTCCAATGTTTTCTTTTGAAATATTTTGAGAAATAATTTCACTATTTTTGTAAACTCAATAATTTCTCTTTTTTTTTATGTTTTTTTCTTGATAGACTTAAATTTTTGTTTTATGTACTGAAGAGATTTTTCGGGTTTATTTTTTTTTCCTGTTCGATATATTGGTTGAATTGGGTGACGAAATTATAGTTGAAATTAGAGGAGGGTGTTGAATCTGAGGCAATTATGAAGTCTGGAACAATGAAAGAGAATTTTGAGAAATTTTGATCAAGGTTGACGGGTTATATTGTTCCAGGATTGCTGTCGGGGAATTGAATGCTGAGTGGCAGGTGCAGAGCATGTTGGAATATTATTATTTGACGACTTTGCTGGTAGAGGACGCCACGACACATCAGGTCTGCATTTTTCTTTTCAACCAAGGTCACCAATGTCGGAGATTTGAACCCACAACCTATGGATTCGTAAGCACGTAATATACCACTAGACAAAAGTGATCCCTCCTGTCCGGAGGCTGTTAATGGCTTATTTAGATACCGCCACAGAAGTTTGTTATGTATGGAATACTGCAAATAGTTTGGAAACTTTCATTTTCTTCTTCTATTGTTGTAAGTATTGGTGAAACTTGAGCCTCTTTCATAGTTTTAGGTGTTTTTTGCGGTAATGCTTGACGATTCTTCGCAAATATTTAAGTGCATCTTTGTCTGAGTTAGTTTTGTTTTCTATTTTTTCTGATGGTATATTATATTGTTTTAGGTTATCCAAAACATCTCTCTCAAGTAAATATTTTGTGGAGGTTTGAGAGCTAATGTCCATTAATTATTACCATTCATTGTAAACACTTCATAAGTGCGCTCAAAATCAACCGCGTAATTTGAGTGTGTTTTTTCGGTGGTATTTGAAAAATTACGGCTTATTCATAAACGTTTAAATGTATTTGTTATGTGTCAGATCTTGATTTAGTTACTGCTTTTTTTGGGCTTATTTGATATCCAAAAGATCTTTGTAGAGAGCTTGCCTAGAGGTTTGCGAGGTGTTTTCCGTTTAGCATTATCAGCTATTTGAAATACCACATAAAAGGACTTAAAATTAGCCCCGCTAGAATCGCGGCTATAATGTCAGCCATTTTATTTATTCAGTATCAAATAACTAAATCGCAGAAATATTGGAGATTTCCAAAAACGCTGTATACTCCTTCGAAGCAACAGGAATTAGGATCCAGAATAATGAAATCTTTCTTTCTTCGCTTTCCAACAATAATACTGTTGCGATTAAAGATCACACAGTTGTAACAGGAAAAGAATTGAAGCCTCGTTAAAACAAAGACTCAATTTAAAATAAACAATAATTTTTAAAATAACGAGGCAGACAACGAAACGAAGAACTTCAACGTAATGACTAGGATTTATCCAAAAAATGACTTTTTAAGATATCCGACAATGCGTGAAGCATTTTTTTTAAATTGTGATACGAGAATTTTATTTTTGTTTTTATATTTGTTTCGAAAATTGTATCTGTGGAAAATGCTAAAATCGTAAAGGAAAAAAAATCATCGCCAAAATGGTGAAAATTTATGTAAGAACTCAGAACTTTTTATATACGCACACATACATAGAATTATTAAAATAAAAAATTTATAAAATAATACCCTAAAAATCGCATAATCTAACAACTGCTTTGTATTTACGGAAATTATTATTTTGCTTCTTTGTTTAAAAATAAAATATGACTTCAATAAATTAAATGTAAAAAAACTTTTTTAAGAACAAGCTTTTATTTAAACGCGCTAAAAAGAATAAAATAAACTTTTCCTTTAAAACTTTTTTTACTATCAACTTATAACGTCATTACACAATTTATATGATATAAAAGCTTGTCGCAATATTTAAGTACTCATATTTACTTAGTTTGAATTTTTAAAAACCAAAATCAATCAGGTCAAGTTATTTATTTTACTTGTTTATCTACACAAGTAAATCTCGCGACAAGCTTTTATATCATATAAATTGTGTAATGACGTTATAAGTTTATAGTAAAGAAGTTTAAGTTTAAAGGAAAAGTTTATTTTATTCTTTTAGCGCGTTTAAATAAAGCTTGTTCTTAAAAAAGTTTTTTTACATTTAATTTATTTTTTACTTTTTAGTTATCGCTGGACAGGTTTCTCAGCCTGTTCAACTCATTGAACACTGGTTCGCCATCCCTTGTTTAGCTGAATTAATTCTCGCAAAATGGTATTAGACTAAAACACAATTTTTTTAAATCCGTAATTTTTAAGAAATTTTTTCAATCTTCATGCAGATTTTGGCTAACATTGTTCTACACACGAAAAAAAAGGTTTAGTGAGATTGTCTTCATAAATGACAAAGTTATTAAATGTTTAATTAAAATTTTGACTATTTTTGAAAAACTTAAAGAATATATTATTTATTTGAAATATTTTGAAGATAAGGAATGTATTTCTCTAACATATTAGAAGAAAATTTTAATTGTTTATTAAAAACTTCAAAAGGCATTTAAATATTTGTATTAATCAATAAAATGCTTAAGACTAAAAACGCATTTTGTAATCAAAAAAGAAAGTTTTATCAAATAATGATAATTTTTTGCTGGACATTAAATATCTTCTACGTAAGAATCTATTTTTTTTAATTGCTCAGATCATCTTTAGAAACTTGATTTTGAAAAAATCAATAATTAAATTCAAATAAAATTAACAGATTCTATTTGTAATTAAATTTAAGGACACATGTCGTAGTGTGTGTTTAGATTACTGGTGATAAAATGAGGTATATTTAAATTACTCGTAGGCTTAAAATTAGAAAATTTCTTTAAAAAATTACTTCATTTTATTGTAAAATTATTTTTTTAAATCGAAAATATATTGCATTTCTAGATAATATTTTTCTCTTATTGTTTTCCTAGCGGATTCCTTTTTTATGGGTAAGATACATTAAAAAAATGATCTTTCCGATTCTGTAATTATTTTTTGTCTGAGTTTCATAGATTAAAGTTAGATAAATTATTTAAAGAATTTCTTCAATACTCCATCTCAGTTTAATTTGGCAGCGTTGAGAAAGGTATACAATGTACCAATCTACTTGAAAAATAGCTCTACTTTTTTGTTTTGAATTTAAATCCAAGGAAATAGATAGAAATTTGTAAAAAAATTGCATACGTTGTAGAAATTAGATTATTTTTACGTTGTAGAAATGTAATTATTTCTTAGACAAAGTTAATTAATACTGTAAATAGCGCAACGTTATGAAATTCCAGTTTGGCTGAAAACCGATTTTCGACGCAACTTTTGTTATTGTTGTAACAATAAAATTATTACAACAATGCAGATATATCCAAGTTGGCGCCCAAAACTAGTTTAACGTTTTTAATTAATATCTTTTTAATTAATTGCAATATCGGAATATAAATGGTCAAAACATGCATTGTCATCCAAACTAAACGTGTATACAAAATTTCAGCTCAATGGAGGAAGATATCAGCTTCAAAATTGAGTTGCAAGATTCCACCCGAACAAATTACATACATACATACATACATACATACATACATACATTGTAAGTTAAATAAAAGCTTTTAAAAAGCAATGAACGTCGATGGATTTATTGCTAGGTCTTACCGTTTTTTAGACACAAAATTATCAGAAATAAAAAATATATATCTGTCTTGCTACTGAACTGCACTTGATTGCTTTTAAAGCATTAAATGATAAATTTAACATTTTGTTCTTCTTCTTATAGCCTCTAAAATCAAATCTGGTATATTTGAGAAGTATCCGAAGTTATTTCTGGTGTTTGCAGCTATTTATTTTTTGCTATTTCTTAAGTATTTCTCAATCATAGAAATAAATGTCTTGATTTTCGTAATTTCCTTTCGTAACATCTCATTCGTTTTTGTTTTTTTTTAAATAATCTTTATTTTATCTTGATGATATTTTTCCCGATAATTTAATAATGACAGCTATTATAGCTAACGGAAGAAATTTACTGGAAGATTTTATGCTAATGGTCTGTGAATCATGTAAAATTAGAGAAGTGCTACTCACATCACGTGACTTTTCGTTCTTCATTTCGTGTCTTTATAGTTGCACTTTACAGACCATAGCCACCCCGCTGCAATGGAAATATTTCTACTTCTGCGCACGTTGGAAAGAAAGGGATAAGATATTATCTTTGTTGGATGCCTGGACATGGGTATACCTGGTAATGAACTGTTTGATAACTCTGAAAGTTCCATGTCTAATCACATGCAGCAACCGGTCGGTTACTTGGATTTGAAAGGTTCTGCATTGCACTATATCCATCATATATGGCAAGAGACTTTGAATCAGCAAGCTACATCATTTTCATTCTTGCATTACTCATTGGGCAGCTACTCCGATACGAAGACCTAATCTCTGCTTGATTCAACTTCGTATCGAACATATAATTCATAAGCATTTGTTGCTAGGAGAGAGTTCTGCAGTATGTAACTTTTACCTGAGTGACCTTTCCATTTTACATATGATAAAAAATGTGTTCTCATTATTCTTTAAAAAAAAGAATGTGTGCGCTTATGACTACACGATAGAAGTGATAACTTCAAATTTTGTAATGCTATTTCAAGGATTATTTAGGTGAATAAAAAACAAGGGGATATTAGTATTGTCATATAAAATTATTTATTCATTATTATTATGTATGGCAGAGAAAACCTAGACATTTGTTTGCATTCACTGTATAAAGAAAGATTCAAAATGTAAAAAAATACTATCTGATGAAACCATTTCAGCATTTTTTTTTATATTCTTAAAGTTTTTCACTCTATAAATCCCTTTTTTAAAAAATAAAGAAAACTATCCATTGTAATGTATCAGAAAGTTGTCTTCTGCACATGCTTCATAAACATCAAACTGGTCAATTCCGTCTTAGGTTTATTACAATTAATTATCACTGGCATTTGGCGATTTTAGCAATTTTTTCGTTGCATTTTTATGGCTCCTTGAAATGGAAAAGTGTCTGTTTTAAAAATATTTTATGTGCAAAAAAAACAGAAAAAAAAAAAAATTTCGAAATTACGAAATTTTGTAAATTTTTTTAAAGAAGTTTTACACAATTTCATCTCAGTCTAACTTGACAGCGTTAAGAAAGATATACAATGTACCAATCTACTTAAAAAATAGTTGTAACTTTTTTTTTTAATTTAAATCTAAGAAAATCCATAGAAATTTGTAAAAAATGTAAAATATTGTAGATATTGGAATTTTAATAATATATTTCAAGTTAATCACATGTTAAAATCATTTATTTTTAAAACAAAGTTATAATTAATACAGTCAATAGAGCAACGTCATGAAATTCCAGTTTGGCTGAAAACCGATTTTCGACGCCAAATTTTGTCATTGTTGTAAATCCTTTTTGTTGAAGGACTTTACATTGTTACGGAAAATTCCGAGCCATTGTTACGAGCGTTACAAATCCGAGCTCAATGCTTGGCTTCTTAAAACGCATCATTCAAGTTCACTCTCCAACAAAAGACGCCTAAAGAAGTTATCATTTCAAAAAACACCTTCTAACTTTGACTGATTTGGTTGGAGAAAACCACCATCCAAATCTATTTGAATTCTTACATTTCATTGGTATTTTACATAATTTTTTATAGTTTTATTGTATCATCTTTTGTCTTATAAATGATTTGAAAACCTTTTATACATAGATTATATTTTTGCTTAGGCTTTAACAACTTTTGAGTAACAAGTAGTTTTCTTTACCATTTGGAATACTTTCATCTTTTGTTTGGCGCAGCTACGGCTAAGTTAGCCCTGTGCCATAAAACATCAAAGTCAAACCCCATTTTTGCTTGTTTACTACTTATGAATCGTGGATTAACTATGCTTTCTTCATAAGATTGCAGTGATATTCGTACGAACGAAATATCTGTTAACACAAAATAATACAACGGTCCCTACAAACTACTATGTATTTCCATATATTTTTTCCTCAGAACACGAAACGAAAATCGTTTAACACGGTAAGATTTCCCTTCTAAGAATGAACAAAATACGGAAAACACCAGCCGCACTGGCGAGATTTAAGAGGGGCGTGATATGAAAGAGAGGTGGTTTTACATGTTTCGTAGAAAGGAGATTAACTTGGCTTTAAAATACCCTCGCAATAGCCTGTGACACGAGTCAATTTTGTTTATCAAAGCTACTTTCATCCTCCACCCCTACAAACACCACACAAAAACATCTCATAGCTCATTAGTTGGCTTTGGAATTAATTGGCGAGTATACTGCAGTGTGACTAAAGATCAGTGAGTTCGATTCGCGTTGTATTTCTCTAATCTAGAAGATTTTTTTTACAATGGCAAGGAGCTGAGGGAGAAAGCAAATTGCTATTTCGCTCAGAATGGAGATGGAGCTTCTTAAGGCTTTTGATCAAAATCAGAAGACGAAAACGGAAATCTGTAAAGATTTTCTTGTTGTTAAATTTTGTATGAAATTTCATTAAGTCTCTTTGTGAATGGTTTTGTTTCATTGATCCTGACAAAATACATAACATGCATATCTGTGAAAATAAAATGTACTCTAATAGACTTAATTTTGTTGAATATATGTTTTGTTTCTTTTTTGAGAACATTTTAACGCGAAAAAATATTCCAGTCCCCTCAGTTTCTTATCAAACGGTTTTAATTGTATTTAATAATATTTATTAATGTTACTAGCTGTTACCCGCCCGCTTCGCTGGGTATTTCATGATGTTTTATAAATTTTTACTGCTTATATATATGTATAAATTATTGATATCTAAGTCCTAGCATTAAGAATTCGATTGAATTGAAAAATATACTTATACCTGTAACTGTCACCTGTTGATAAAAAAAAAAGGGCAGAACTCATCTAATTTGTATTTTCTAAAAATCTCTAAAATTGAAGCATAGAATGATGTTTGCTCTTTCGTAACTCAAAAACCAAATGGATTCCCACAAAACCAATTTTCGGTGGATCTCTACTCCGTAAATTGAACATGCAAGCCAAATTTCAAGTCTAAATCTAACAGAAAAAAGCAAAAGTTTTACTATCAATATCCCCGTAATCCCGTTGAGAGCCGTTTTCCAAAATTACCGCTCTTAGCGGATTTCAATTCAACAAAAGAAAAACGCAAACCAAATTTCATTATTATAGTCCTTGTAGCTCGAAAAAAGTAATTTTTTTGTCAATACGTCCCAGTAACCCCCTGCAACCCCCCAGAACTTGATTTGATTAAAATTTATTCTTAGTGGATCCCTATTCAACAAATAAACATGCTTAAGAAATTTCAAGTATATGGGTCTAACAATTAAAAACAGGAATTTTTTTCTGTAACTCCTCTTGACCCCGCGCAAACATCTTTGGGGGTCAATTTTCATTTTACTCTTTGTTAGAGGAACTCCATTTCATGAAAGGAACATACCTACCAATTTTCAAGCAGGATGATCAAGTAGTTTAAAAATGGAAATATTTATCGATTACGCCTCTTAATCTCCCGAAATTAAACTTAGTAGTTGATATTCGCGAAACCCATTTTGTAGCGGTTCTCTACTTTACGAAAGGAATATGCTTATCAAATTTCAAGGCTGTACGACGAACAGTTTAAAAATGGGGATAATTGTCTATAACGCCACTTGAGCCCCCGCAACGCCACTTCTGGGTCTGTTTTCACAAAACCCATTTTGTAGGGGAATTGCACTTTATGAAAGGAATCTGCTTAGCAAAATTTGAAGACTGTGCGTCCAATTATTAAAAAATGCAAAAAAATTATCAATAACGCCCCTTGAACCCTCGCAACACCACCTAGGGTCGATTTTCACAAAACAAATTTTGCAGTGTATTTCTATCCTATGAGAGGAATCTGCTAACCAAATTTCAAGACTATGAGTCTAATAGTTTAAAAGAAGAAATAATTATTTATATCTGCCTTAACCCCCGCAACACCCCTTGGGGTCAATTTTCTCCAAACCCGTTTTGTAGCGGATATTTACTCCATGAAAGAAACATTCCTACCAATTTTCAAGCAGGTAGGTCAAATAGTTAAAAACGAAAATATTTATCTCTTACGCCATTTATTCCCTGCAACGCCACTTAGAGATCTGTTTTCACAAAACCTTCTTATAGCTGATCTCTACTCTATAAAGACTGTGCGTCTAATAGTTTAAAAATGGAAATAATATTATCCCTTAATCAACGCACTTGGGGCAATTTTCACGAAACCCATTTTTAGCGTATATCTACCCTATGAGAAGAATCTGCTTACTAAGTTTTCAAGACTGTACGTCTAATAACTTAAAATAAAATTTATAACGCCCTTAAACCCCCCGCAACACCCCTTGGAGGTCTTGTGAGATTTTTGAAATTTCGACACACGGGAAAAATTATTAATTATTAAGTATTTGAGTGTTTTATTAAAGTTTGTTCAAAAAAGTTTTTGGCTTTTATTTTTAAATCACTGATATTAAAAGTTTAAAAATAATTTTATTTAAACGCAACGATATTGATTCATTTCACAGTATGAAATTCAAAAAGAAAATATACTATGTGATAAAAATATATTTAAAATATTCCTAAATTTTTATGATATTTTTTTCTCTATTCTACTGTCTTCATAAATCAATCTTAAGAATAAAAAAAAAACCATGGTTGTGATGGTTATATGAGGGAATTCCCTTTTTCTACGCAGCGAGACTCAAACTACCTCAAC
>BMAO01011889.1:0-21974 GCA_019973975.1 Trichonephila clavata
TATTAAAACTAATTATTCAAAGAATTACAAATACAGCCACGTTTGGCATCATTTTTGGTGACTTAGCGACCATTTTGGCGTGTCAAAAGTTGATAAAAATTTTTTTCTCCCATTTTAAAGCGCTCATTTGAGCTGAAATTTTCTATACACTATTGTTTTGGGTAACAATACTTGTTTGGGTAACAATATTAATTATAATTAATTTAAATTTTTGACTGAAGTTAATTATTTAAGGAATTACAGATACAGCCCCGTTGGCTTCATTTTTAGTAATTTGGGTCTCAAAACTTTAAAAGATTTTTCCCCCTCCCGTTTCAAAGCATTCAGTTGAGCTGAAGTTTTATTTACACGATTTTTTGGTTGACAATACGATACTGTAATGATAATTAATAAAAATATTGCCACTTAATGTTGTGATTCTGTCATATGTATATACATATTTATATTAATTGTGACTATTTAATAAAAAGTAACTAAAATAAATATTTTTTTGTTGATCTAAGTAGGAATTGACTTAAAATTTTTTTTTTATATGTTACTTGTTCATTCATAAATCGCATAAAATATCCAAATAAGAACTGGACTGTTACTACGTTTCAACGTTATACCGTCGACAAATAAAATAAATAAAGTATAGATTTCCACGAATTCATAAGCCTTAAACTAAATTACTTGATAAACAAATTACTTTTTCCAGCCTCGAGGCAAAATCAAAGTGAAGCGAGAATTCGATTTATTCCTTTCATAGAACCTTAAATAGTTTCCATTGCTAAAAAAATTTAAAATATATATATATATATATATATATATATATATATATATATATATATAAACTTTTTTAAATTCTTTTTCTTTTATTAAATATCTTCATTATTGGATTGAACATTTACGAGTTTGAATTAAATTTAAATTTCGATAGCAAAAGGTGGAAAAATATTGGACTTCTTTTGTCGCAATTATTAAAAGCAAAAATAGTATTCGATAATAACATCGATATTACAATTGTCGTGAAATTTTGTAATATTGATCTTAAAATATAATAGTTTTTTAGAAAGATAAGCATTCAACTGGACAGATTTAATTAAAAAGCAGCTTTTAATTAAAACTGTCCAGACATTTGTGTCTAAAAATGAAATTTGTTTTTAAATAAAGCAATTTTGACGAAATGTTTTACAATATGTTCTCGATAATTATTAGTAAAATTTCTAAAAATGACTAATAATACATGAATTTACTTAAAAATATTATCTGCAAATAAATACAAAGATTCGTATTAGCGATTCTACGTTACAATGTTGATTCATTTTAACTTTGTAATAGATCAAAGTGTACTAGTAAACTTGCTTGAATTGAAACAACACACATGGTCCCACATGGATAAAAAATAACACATTTCCAAAAATTTTGATTGTTTTTTTTTTGTATATATTTTTGCTTAAAAAAATAGTTTTAAAATTCCTAATAAAGGTTTGAGGCTGTGGTAATTTAGTGATCTCGGGGGTCACCAGTTTTTTATTGTTAATTGTAATCGAAGTTATTTGTCATATTATGTGTGGTAAATATCAAGATATCTGTCAAAATTTATTTATTATTTAGAATGGTTCATTTATAGAATAAATCATTTAACTACGAAAAAAAAAATGCCCAACTGGTAAAGAACTTAGCAAATTTCTTTGGAAGAAAATAATTTTTTTAAATAAACATTTTCTAAAATTCAAAAAATTTAAGATATATATTTCATGTATCTTTAAATCGTTGAGAGAGAGAGAGAGAGAAATAGTGACATATCAATAAGTTTTTCAACTTTTAGGGCAATATGGTACTATCTACACAATTTTTTTTATTTTTAATATTTGATATTTGGTTTAAATTGTATTTTATAAAGGTTAATATTTAATAATAATTCCATACAAACATTTTTTAATTTGTTGCAAAATGTTTAAAAATTTAAATTTTTTGAACTTTTTAAAACATTTTTTAAATTCCTAAAACTTTTTTAAATATGTCTCTTTTCTTTCAAATTTTTTTTTCCAAGTACCTTACAATATACTACATAAAATTGTGCATGGGTTTTTTTCTGCTGCTGTTCTTTAATTGTTTTATTAATTTTTTATAGTTAAACTTCCAAAAAATCAAAATCTCATAAAACTTTTTATCTTAATTATAAAAAAAAAATACACAAACTTCGGAGCTAATTCCATGCTCAGATCTAATGTGCAACATGTACAAAAGATGTTTATGCCTTTATATTTTATTTCCATGATTTTAAAAGCCTTCGCATGTTAAATATTGTACACGAATGAAAGCAAAATCAAATAGCAATTTATAGGTAAAATACATCAAAATCTAAGAACTGCACATGTGCATTTGTTTAAATAAATATCTTAAAATATTTTAATAATAAAAGTGTTGAATTTCACACACATGGGATACATATATATCACCAAAACAAATATATAAAAGTGGGAGAGTTTTTCTATTCTTGCGAGTTAGATTTTTAATTATCTGAGTAATCAAAATGAGATTTAGTATTTGTGCTTTGGGAGAATGCGTTTTGAAGTTTTAATTTCATTCATAATAATATCGTAAAAAGCACGCACAAATTTTAAATCTTGACCAAATCCATTTTCTCCCCCCCCCCCAATAAACAATACACAAACTAGAATTTTTGCATGAATTGCACAATTCTTTCTTGAAATGATTGGTTACTGCAGAAAAATGTCAGTCTCATTAATGCGCAGTAGAAAAATAATTAATTCATTTTTTATCAGGCTCTTTTCTAGGAAATAATCTGAAATGTGGGTGTGATAGTAGCTGTCCAGCATCAAATATTGCTTCATAACTTGATAAAAAATGCAGGTAAAGCTTTGAAATTTTGCAGGCATGTTTATAAAGATTTTAGGTATCAAATAAGTCAATAAATTTTTTTTCGACAGTTTAATGAGTTTTAAGGTACCATATCACCTAAAGCGTAAAAGAAATCATCTTATTTATGAAGTATAGAACATTTTACAATAATTTGCATATCGTAAGAAAACTAAAGCAAGAATTTTCATGGGTGTGCAAAAGGTACAAAGGTTTATAAAGGTACAAAGCAAATAACGATCAAGAGAAATATAAGATGGGGAAAAAATTACATTTAAATTTGCTTGCAAAGATTAGGACGCAAAGCAATAATTTCTATACAGCGAATACGAGTACTTGACACAAGTGAATTTTGTGTTTCTACAGTACTTGTTTTCTCGATTTACCTTGATTAAAATGAAACCAATGAGAAAAAAATAGTGAATTCCATAAATTCTTCGTACCCCCAAACAAACATTTCGGAATACTAGTGACTCTATGCAGCTGATCAAACACAACAAACACTTCTAGTTCAAAGAAACGGGTCATTTGCATCAAGAAGCTTGTTGTAAAAACATAAACAAAATGCTACACCAAAACTCTTATGTTTCTCCGTAGCATCGGTGGTTCAGTGGTAGAATGCTCGCCTGCCACGCGGGCGGCCCGGGTTCGATTCCCGGCCGATGCAGTAACTTTTTTCTTTTCTAAAGCAAACAATACTTTAATTCGATTTTAAAATAGTGTATTGGTGAGGGAGTGTTTATAGCCTGTATGAAGCAACATGAGTCTATATGATGACTTCGTAATTTTAAACTATGTTCGAGTGTGATGCAGACCATCCTCTCCGAACTTCCATAATATGCGTAACGGGAGGACTTAGAGCAGTGATTCCCAAAAGGGTCTATATGGACCCCAGGGGTCTATGACGACCTGCAAGGGGTCCACGGCAGTAAAAATATAATTCGGGGGTCCATGAGGTGTAAATGGGGGTCTAGGGTAGCCAAAAACCAGATTGTGACTTTAATTTTAGTAGAAAATCTAATAAAGTGTAAACCATATTTATATATTTAACAGCTTTATTTATTAAATTTACTGGGGTTAATTTGCAATTACAAGGCGACAGCATACATTTTGTTAAAAAGGTTCATCACATTTCAGTGTTTCTTGCTAGAATCAAGCTAAAGGAGTATAAAATTGGGCGTCATGAATTTTAACAGTTTCTCAATTTGTCCCAATCTGCCAGAAAAATGAAGTTTTAACCTATGTTCAACATTTAAATGCCCTTTACTTAGGTTTTGAAACAAGGTTTTAGAATGCTTTGATCATGGTAATATCACAAAAAGTAATGAATTCATGTTGTCGCATTAAAAAAAAAGCTAAAAGAAAAAAAAATTTTGATAACAAAGGGAACTTATTTTAATAGAACTAACGAAGATCTTAAAGTAAAGTTTAGAAAGGAATGTCAGCAATTTTGGCTTTAAAAAGATATACCTGTTATTTTTTCGAATTATGGAACATCTTAAGAAAGTTTTTAATTGCTTTTCCTAGAGAGGAGGAATTTCAGTATGGTTGCCAATCTCCAAAATATAAACAGGAAGAAAAAAAAATTGAATCCTTCTAACCGAGGAGATTGAGGATCAAACCTGAAACGATTGATGCCAAATATTAAAAATGTGTTATTGAAGCACTAGATTCATCCCACCCATTAAAAACATTTGTTTGTTGCACAGTTATTTTAAGTAACAGTTATCTTATATATTAAATTTAATTTAATTAACTAATTCACACGTGCTTCTTAAGTTTTAAACACACTATTTAACAGTTAGAAACTTAAAACTTTTAAAGTAAGTAGTGCTATACCAGCTGTCAAAAAACATTTAAGTTGATACATTTGCAAAAATTTAATATTCGGTAAGTAGGGGTCTACGCAAAACCGAAAAACATGGTAAGGGGTCAATGAGACAAAAAAGTTTGGGAACCTATGACTTAGAGCTTCGGCAGATTTAACATGCATCAGTCTCTACACTAGTGCTTCTCAAAATTTTATCGCAGAACCGGTCAACGCTCGATAATTTTACTGCGGCCCCCTAAGGTTGGAACGTTGGCTGTTTATGTTTTAGATTGTTTTGATTTAATCATTTCAATTTTATTTTATTTAAATATGCCCTTAAAATAAAATACAATTACACAACAAATTAATATAAGGTTATTTATAACAAGGAAGATGAAGTGATTTCCACGGATAGTCACACAAACCCAAGGGAAATACACCACAATTAACAAAATGGAAATGATTTAATGTTCCTTCGGCGACCCGATGCCATTTGATCCACTGACTGGTTTCGGTCAGCAGCCAGAGAGTTGGAGATCACTGCTCTACACGACGGGTCTTCAGTGGCACATGCTGGCCAAGAGTCCGTGACAATGATCACTGTTGTAAATTAGAATCCGGGTGGTCTGAGTAGGTGGAGTTTAGTTGACATCCCGCTCAGAACCCACGTGGTCTATATCGATAGAAACTAACTGTAACCGTTTCTGTCTCAGTTGGAATCTTAATTTGGCTTCAGCATAACGATGTGCTGTTGTTTTACTTGTAGTTCTTGGCTTCGGCGTACTGATTTGTTTAAGACATTCTAGGACTCCAGGATATTACTATGATTATTACTTGATAACACCACACACACTCGAACCCGGTATTCAACAATCACTAACCAGTGGCGCACACAAGAGGGTGGGGTTCCCAGGTTCGAACCCTCCTCCATAGCCCTTGAATTTTTTTTCCGGTTGATTATAATCCTTTGCATATAGTAAGTAAAATTTAATTAAGCATTACTAATTAAATTTATTAATTAATGCTAATTATTTATTCAATAATGAATTTTTACTCTTTTTTGTTCCCGAAAATTGACAAAATCAAAAGAATTTGTAGGGTGGCGTATTGGAGCATGATAACAGAATGGTGGACCCTGGACCCTCCCCCTTGAAAAATTCTATTGTGTTGTGTTGTTTCTTATGCCATCTGTCTGACGTAGTCAGATCGAGGCCCACGAAATTCATCATGGCATCGGGCTATATTGTACGCCTGTCGTTAGCCGAAGCTTTGAGCACCATGTGGGAGATAGTACGATTTGGCTCGGTTTCACCCCAATTTTGAGGGAGAACACCCTGGGAGTGGTCAGGGACCTCCCACTTCTCTTCCCCTTCCACCAACCTCACGAGAGGACATGCGGCTCGACGGCTATTTAGAGTACCCCCATGCCGAGAAGGCACTATACATTTACAAACATCCATGCCTTCTCTGGGATTCGAACCCAGGCCCCACGGCACGGCAGTCAGCGTCGCTAACCACTATACCGGAGGGGCGACTGAAAAATTCTTGCGTGCGCCACTGCCACTAACCTATTGCGGCCTTAAAAGTGTCAGAACTTGAAACCCTAAGACATGGTGGCAGCAACGCCGACCGCTTATTTATTTTGTGTGCGTTTGTATTAATCGTTTTCTTTGAAAAAAAAGTTGTAGTATAGACACTTTTTCTATGCCTGCAGTATAAAACACATCTACAATATTATACCAATCCAACATAAAAAAAAAAACACGAGGAAAGAAAAATGGAATTAATTTTATCTTCTCTATTACAATCACCTCCATATTAGAAAGTGCAAACTAAACACAAATATCCTTCTTCCGTACCCAATTACCTCAGACAACTTTTCACTTCTCATTCAGACGTGCGAGTGGAAATCAAGAAAAACCGTCACGACACTTCCTTCATTAAGTCTCGCGCCAAACTTTATTTCTCGCGTCTCACATTTCTTTACAAAGAGCATCTTTCTTTTTACTCATTTTTAAACAACAGTTTCTTTTCCCCTCGCGCGCGCTCATTTCGATTCAGTCTTCCTCACACACAAAAAAGAAAAGAAAAGGAAAAAAAAGCGATCGTCAAAGGAGAACTTTCATCTCCCCGAAAAAGAAAGGAAAAGCAAGGAAAATACGAAGGCAATCATCATGTCGGTGATTAAAACCTCCTCCGAGATGTGAATGTTTGTTTTTAATTAGAAAGAAAGAGGAAAAGAAGAGCTGGCTGAAAAGATCTCCGGGAAAAGCCTTGAGAGATTGCTTTTCTTTTCATTCGGATGAACTGTGAGTAAACAGGAGCTTTTATTCCGGGATTTTGAGATCGAGAAATGTGTTGCTTCGGCTTATCTTGGACGAAATCGGATACAAAAGCGTTCGTTTCAAATGGGTCTTTTGTTTTGATTATTATTTTTATAAAATAAGATTTAAAAATACCTTCTGTTGAGTCGAATGTCGTATGAAATGAAATGCTTTGTGAATATTTACTGAGAAAGGAGATGTTATATTGATTCTTTGCACATTTCAGCGTCAAAAATAATAATTATATGCACCTTCCTAAAAGGTTAATTTAGAATGTTCTCTTAATTTACTGACAAAAGGCCGATGTGTTATTAATTTTTTTACGGGACGCGTTTATTCAAAATTGATTAAACAGTCGAAAAATTAGTTGACTATTTAATGACAATCGCCCTTAGAAGCTGCACGAGTAACCATGGCATCCGAGTAATCATGGTCTTTAAGTCGTGGTCGGTGTTACTTCAGTTTGAGTTGAGATGTTATTAAAGATTCACCATGTTGGATGGGCTGATGGACGTTGAATCTGTCGAAGTTCAAAGTCCTCATTCAGTTGTGGTGTTGAATTTTGGAGAGTAATGTGCCAGCCGAGTTGTCATCTTCATCATATGACCATAGCTCAAAATAGCAAATTCTGTGGAATTGCATTCGTGTTGTTTCAGAGTGTGACTTGAATACGAATCAATCAAAATAACACAAGTGTTGTTGGCGATGATCTAACTATCTTTCACAGTTCAGTGACAAGGTAGACACCTGAGCTATCATCTAATTCTCCAACTTTCTCTCCAAGCTAGCGTGAGGACTTTGCGTCTTGATAGATTACATGTATATGCATGGAATAATTTTGGGAGCTTGATGTTGTGTATGGGTAAGAGCTTAAAAAAACTGCTGTTGTATGCTATTGAACCTTTTCAAATACTGTACAAAAACCAATTAAACAATTTTATGTAAGATAACAGTAAAAAATCATTCATGATAACATTAACAAATTTTTCGTGCGTGGTTTGTAATGTATCAACTACAATTACAATTCTTACTATTTTAGTTCACACTCTCTATATATTTATGCTATATTTATCTTATTCAAATTTTCAATCGTTATTAAAATACTTTCTATTCATCCAATCAAGTTAAAATAATTTTTCTAAACTTGTAGTGGATGACACTTGATTTTTTTTATTCAGTTTTTTCAAATATTAATTCATTAATTAAATTTTATTTTTTAATTTTAAATTTATACTGCGTTATTTCCGTCATAGTTACAATTAGCTGCAACAGATGGCGCCAGTTCGTTTTCTAACAAAGTAGAAATTGGAGTTAAAATTTATTTTTTTTATATTACTTGTTTTAAAAACAGGAAAGAAGTAGCAGTGATTAATATATCAGTTATAATAAAAAATTTTTTCTTTAAATAGTATTCTGAAATATTCATATAAGCCCCCCTACCCCCTTCTCAATAAAAAATACACACACACACACAGAAAAAGAAAGTTCAGTTAAAATAGCAATTATATCATTATTAATACTTAACATAATAACAATTAAGTGTTTGTAAGTTTAGTGCTATATATATATATGTGAGTGTATATATGTTGTGTGCGCACACACAAGCAAGTACCAAAGTGCACCAAAAAATAGTGCAGTTCGATTTAAAAGATTCCATGAAAAAGGGGGGGGGATAGCACTTAGTATAAATTTCTCTAAGATATAGTCTGCTTTTATAAAGATGACTGTGCAAAATTTATTTTCTTTCTATTGTTCTAAGAATTAAGTACAGTATTCGAAAATTTGAATCGCTATGTATTTAATTTCAAATTTGTATCAAAATAAGGGTAAATTAATACAAATAAAATTCTTCAATTCATTCCAGTACTTTTTTTAAACTATACGCACAAAAAAGGAAATAAAAAAACAACAACCAGGAATCAAATTATTTTACATACCACCAGAATTCACTCATTGAAAAAAACAACGGGAGAAAAAAAAAACATCGATAAAATCCTCATCTATCGATTAATCGTTAATCGCGAGACTCTGATCCAGAACTTACTTTAGACAACTGCACTTGAGCAAGTCCGTAATTTCTCCGTCTTCTCAGCCTTTGTCCGACATTAATCACCGGTGACACGGCTGTCAGCTACTGCCGGCAACCCCCCCCCCCTCGACGATAATTTCGTTCTCCCCACCTAAAACCTTTTCCTCACTTGGAAGGTTTCCAAGAAGGGAGACTTAGTTTGCGATTAAAGATTTTCCTGATTATATTTTTATCGGGAATATATTCATTAGACGCTACTTGTGTGGGAAAAAATTGATCGACTGCGATCGAATTAAGGTAATTAATTTCCTACATAAGTTTGAATCGAGGAGGAATGTTACGAAAGCAAATGTTAATATTGCGTGTATTGTGTGGTTCGGATGGGATTGGGTTAAGTCGTTAGAATTATGATGCAGAGTTCAGGTTTTTATGCAGGGAAAATTTTGTTTTCAGGCTTACAGGTTTACATTAACCTAAAATTATGATTATGCATTGTATATCATTCAATCGATTTCAGTATTAAACAATACTAATATTGATTAGCACTCTATAATGAACAATTTGCTGAATTTGATCTCTATAATTTTAAAACATGAAATAATAATTTTTTTAAGCCTCTAAAATACTGACAGCTGTTATATTATAACTGGAGTTAACTGATTAACTTATTTACAATTAAACTTATATTACAGAATCCTTTGGAGAATCCCCCCCCCCCCCACTAAAACTCTACAGGTATTTTTTTTTAAATGTGCAGCTATGAGCGAAATTTAAAATAAATTACATTTGGAAACGGTTATGATGAAATCCAGAAATAAAGCGGTTGTTATAAAGAAGTTGATATTTTGATAAATTACAGTGTAAAATGACATTCAAGTGGTATTGTAATTTTATCGTTAAAATAAATTAGAGAATAAATTCTGTAAAAAAAGTGGAAAAGTTTCCATATATATGTGTGTGAAAGAAAACCATCTCACTCATTCACTTATAGCGAGATTTCCAAGTTTGATTACAGACTTGAAATTTGGCAGGCATATTTATTTTGACAAGTAAAGACCTAAGAATTTTATCGAAATCGACTTCCAAGAACGAGAGATATGGGGTTGTAGAGGTGTAATGGATGGAAAGATCCCGGTTTTTCAATTATTCAACCTACAGACTTGAAATTAGGCAGGCATGCTGCTTCCATTGAGTGAAGAATTGCTAAGAACGGGTTTTAAGGAAATTGACTTTTAAGGGTGGGGGATGAAGTAACGGGGGTGTAAAAGATAAATATTGACATCCTTGACAAGTTTTAGTTGCCAAAAGGGCTCTAGGACTTTCTTTTAAAAGAAAAAAAGAAAAGAACACGAAATGATTTATGTGAAAATCTATATATATATATATATATAAATATTTCTCGTTCAAGTATGAGTATCAAGAATTATTCTTAAATTCAGTAAAAATTTTATATAAATATATAAGGAAACCAAGCATACAAAAGAATTGAATTTTCGAGTAACTCTGTATCGGGTACTATCCGGGTTCTTCTACTGATCCTCTTTGGGAAAATATTCTTTCACTGTTTAAAAACCGCTTTCCGTAGAGATGACTTGATTTTATGCAAATGTAGCTACTATTTAAGTGCCTGTCGTAGAGTATGTGAGGTTGATCAAGTATTAGAAAAGGTGAACATCGACTGGTAGGTCACGCATCTTGAAATTAATAGTCCACGTAGAACCACCAGGAATTGGGGAAGTAAACAACCTTGGAGCTGACCGAGCTATCGGGCTTCGAGAAGGATAATAACAAGGAGCTTTAAATCCAGATAACTGAATTTCAACAATCTAGTATATTCGAGTGAGAGTTAGGATTTTATCCCAGAGTTAAGAAGCTAAAAAGTTGAATATTTCATAAAGTGCTAAAGATAGAATAAAAGTAACTATTTTTATGATCACGTCTGTTTCTTCCTCGAACCCTCTCACAGCCGTGACCTTCGAGCTGTGACAACTCTACAAAAGATTTAACAACTGACTCAATTCTTTCGTTCAATCTTTAAAAGATCCATCGCATAAGCTACTTGAACACTTGAGTAATCGTGATTAAAGACCAGAATTACAGAAGCTGTCAAAAGAAATAATACAAAGTCGGCCCCTGAGTTGAAACCCATTATCCTCATCGATGAGAGGAATATGTTCGTGTCATATTTAACAGGCGTCAGCCTCCTTTAAATCGTACGGCGGTCTTTGTGTTTGTAGGCAAATTTCTCATTGCTTTCATCATTCTTTTTAGGAATAATTTTTGTGAAAGAATTTCATAGTTTTTAAGGTTTAAAATGCTAAGAAATCATTAAATGACCAATTTATTTGTAAATAATAATTAGTCCTTTGAAAACTTACAAAATAACTTAATATGAATTTAGTGTCACTCAATCAAAAACACAAATTTAAAGAAAAATGGAAATCTCAAATTTTATTTTTAAAAGAAACTATTACAAATAATTATTTGTTCAAAAAAAGACCATTTTAAAGCGTTACAATATCAATTTAAGTTATTTCTTCCATAATAATTAACAAAAAACTGACAATGTGCTCGAGACATTGAAATTTAGAGCTCATTTTAACGTAAATTTATATTCTCTCTTTTTCGCATTTGGTATTTTTTTTATCGCCAATAAACTTTAAATGTTCTCATTAAAACTTTATTCACTTTTTTATCGTGGTTGCCTGGGTAACCAGTTAAAGACGAGAAACAATTTTTTTTTTCTTTCTGTTTTTCCATCGTGTAACCTAATCCTATTTCAAGCACACACTAAAAAAAAAGGACATTAAAATGGAAAGTGATGCTACCGTGTTGTTGAGTTTAATCCATTTAAGCAAAGTAAAGCATTTTAAACGTTGTCGTTAGCATATGTAAATCGTTGTTCAACAATGAAACCTGATAAGAAAAACTTGTTATAAATTTCTTTTAAAAAGACATTCTGTCCGTAGTTGCTGTAATTGTATAAAAGTTTAGGGTGTAATCACGTTGTATAGTTCCGTTTTTACAGACCTAATACTTTGGGCTAAAATATTTTTGTGCTTGTTAAAGTTAAAAGATAAGATTTAAAATGTTTTCAATTAAATCACACATGAACACTTTTTTCAAAAAAAAAATAATAATAACTTGTTGGATAATTCTTTTTAAGTAAAGGGGGGGGGGGATTATTATTTCGAAAAACTTATTCAATAAGAAATGGGTCATTTGCATTAAATTGTTTGTAAACATTTCTTTCCTACTGTCGCATCGGTGGTTCAGTGGTAGAATGCTCGCCTGCCACGCGGGCGGCCCGGGTTCGATTCCCGGCCGATGCATAACTTTTTTCTCCCCCTTTCATTGCTTTTCTAAGGCAAACAATAATTAAATTTGATTTTAAAATAACATCAGCTCAGGGGTCGACAAATCGTGTACAGACCATTGTGGCTCTTCAAACTTTTAACTGTATGAATTATTAAAAAAATAATCAACAAAAAATTATTATTTTACCTTCTCCTTTATAGTTATATATTGAAAAGATTTACTTTATTTACGTCTAAAACTAAACACTTGACTGTCTTAAACAAATTATTTTCTTCATTGATAAGGTGTACTGAAATCATTGAAATATTGAAATTAGCTCGAAAGTAGGGATTTTCAAACTGTGTTTCACGGAATCCTGGGGTTCTATGAGGTTATACCCAGAGGTTCCACAATTCACAGTAAAAAAAAATCGAAAAAAAATTATAAATGTCTATGTAAAATTGATTCACATTCTCCATGAAATTAACATAACCATAAATATTAAAAACTCATTCCAATCATTAAAAACAAAAATGAAAATTTTATTAATACATACTTTTATTTTGTAATACTTTTTTAATTCTTACATAAAATCATAAACGAAATTAAAATAATTTTTTAATATGTATTACCTATTAGATTATGAATATATTCTATTCTTTACTATTCCGGGTTCCATAAAATAATTTTACTAGCACAATGCTTAGCACAACTAAATAGTTTGCCAATGGGAAAATTCACCTTTCTTTATGTGGGGAGAAAACACCTATAATAAAGGGGAGGGAACAATTTGTTGACATATCAACAGATTAAACGTTAAAATGCAAATTTAAATAACAGCTCTTAAGTTTTAGGCTGCAAATTCATTGAAATTAAACAGGATTTCTTAGACTCAACTATAAACATTTTAATGCCATTCTGAACAATGTATTCAAGAGAAAAATATTTCTCAATGCGAGTGGCAACAAAACCAAATTTAACACAAATTGTGAAATGCTACTGCAGATAATTTCAAAAGACCTAAATTTCGACAATTTGTGTAAAAGACATATCCAGTTACTAAATATAATGCAAGTGTCACTAATATACACTGGTGGGCAAAAATTAAGAACGAGACGGTTTTTTCAATATAACTTTGTACAAAAGCATTCCAAATCAACACATTTAATACCGTAAGATCCCCAATACGTAAGGACATGAGTAATGTAAGCAACACTTACTAAAAGAGAAATCAGAGGGATAAAAAGAAGCTTTATTGAAAAAGTAGCATGGAGCGCAATGCTACTGAAGGCCGAAGCATCCCTGTGATGGGTGTCCAGTAAGAAATATCCGGTCTTTAGTAGGGGATATGATTTCCCCTGACTGCTAGGCAGGTTTCCCAGCGTCTGCCCATGCTGAGAATGAGGGTGTCAATGAGTTGTTGAGGCATTGCTGCCCATTCGTCTTGCAGCGCCAATCGAAGCTCCGGAATCGTTACTGGTGGTAAGGTACGAGCTGCCAAGCGTCTGCCTAGAAAATCCCATACATGCTCGATGGGATTGAGATCCGGAGATCGTGCCGGCCAATCCATACGTTCAATATCCTCACTCTCTAAGAGCTGTTCGGCAGCTACTGTGCGATGAGATCGTGCATTGTCGTCCATGAAAAGGAACTGCGGACCCATAGCGCCTCTAAAAAGACGCACATATGGAAGAAGAATCTCGTTACAATAACGGGTCCCGTTGACTAAACCTGCGTCGAAGATGTGAAGGTCTGTACGACTACCAAGCATGATGCCTCCCCAAACGAGAACACCGCCACCTCCATACCTGTCCCTTTCAATGATGTTCGAGGGATGATTGCGGCTTCCCGCTCTCTCCAGATGAGTATGCGATGAGAATCGCTACTCAGACTGAATCTGCTCTCATCTGTAAAGAGTACTCGTCCCCATTCATTGTCTCTCCAATTCCGGTATTCCCGGCACCACAGAGAACGCTTTCTCCGATGGGGTACACACCGTACAGGGCGTCGTGCAAACAGACTACCACCGTGCAGTCTTCTGGCCACGGTAAAACGCGATGTCGGTCGTCCAGTCGCCGGTGTCGTGTGTCTAGCGATTTCTCCCGCTGTCTGCCGCCTGTTTCTTCTGGCCTGTAAGGCAATATACCGGTCATCGGTGGGTGTGGTTCCTCGTGGACGACCACTACTGAACCCCCGGATAGCTGTTCCTGTAGTTTGAAATTGTCTCCAAAGTCGTGAAACGATGCTGTGAGCAATTCCGAACTCTACAGCCACACTTGTCACACTGCGACCTTCCTCCAACTTCCCAATGATTCGACCTCGGGTAAAAGCATCCAGATGTCGTCTAACAGATTGATTATTCGCCATTTCTCGCTGAGGCAGCAACTCGGTGTGATTTTAACTGCTATACGGTGTGCACTCTCTTTGCCAGAAATACTAATCTTACACCGACAACATGCTTTACTACTCAGACACTCCCCCATTACGTCTACCTGCATATCTGCGCATGTGCTACCGTACATCACCTCACTTAATCTCCTGATTGGTCTTTCTGTCCACTCTGCCTCTTCGTTCAGCTGATATGCTAATTTTTCGACTTCGTCCTTAATTTTTGCACACCAGTGTATACTATATGTAGCATTTGGCTCACAAATTTATAATGCGCGTAAATTATATTAAAATTTATTAGTAATTTATATAATACTTTTTTAAATATCTACAAATAAAATAATCAAAAAATTGTCTATAACATGTGGATCTACTTTAAATGTTATTTTAAGATACATTATAGCAATGCTTCTCAAACTCAACATTGCAACCCAATACTCAATCATAACTTTCATCGCGGCAATCTCCATACTATAACAATGTATTGAATTCATTAATACTGTACTTGGACGCTACAACTACACAATACCACTTTACCCTCTTAAGTGCCACCGGCGTATATAAACGTTTCGCTCAACCCATGCGTTAACTGTCCCGGACGTATATATACTTCTTTCTGAAGTACGATCCTTTCTGTGCAGTGATATCCATAAAATTATTCCGAAGGCCTTAGTAGGCAATAAAAGGAAATTGAGAATGTTTGTGAAGGATTTACTTATTTCAGAGGATTTAATTTATTCCCCCCCCCCCAATACATCACATTCGCGTCCTTACGGAGAAAACGGTGGGACTGGGGAGCGGAATCGCGTATTTTTTAATCGGCAGTGAAAGGATTACTTAAAAATTGTTCAAATTGTCAAGATAAGTGTTAATTTTTGTATATAATTTTATATTTGACAAGCCCATGGGTTCACTTGTAATTATTAAACTTATACTTAACTTAGTATTGTTAAAAATTAATTATAAAATATATTGTGCAGTACTGATGCATTTATAAGTGTATTATATCAGTGTAAATGTGCGTTTTATTTTTTGTAATTTTTTTTTTAACTTTCAGTAAATAAGTGTTTTTTTTTAAATAATCTTTTGTTTTCGACTTTTCCATGTGTTCAGTTTGAGAAACGCTGACTTATAACTAACTCTAAGGATTCCGTGAGTCGAAGAAGTTTGAAGACCACTTCTCTAAAGGAATATAATTTATGGGTAAAAATGCTGCCATGGGTAGACTATCTTCAAAGGGATTTTAGTATTTGCTGTGAGGAAAAGATGCGCATAAACTCCAACAGAAGTGACAAAAACCGCATTCCGTACTTTATGACATGTTTAAGGGTCTATAAAAAAAAGGTGAAACGTCTTTTATATGCTAGAATAATCAAAGTCTATTTTAATTAATTCGTAACAACATGAAATTCTCAGGATAAAGTTCTTACGGTATTATTGACAAGAAACATTTTTTGACGATGCTTGGAATCTTAATTCTGACATATTTTGTCACTGGTTGTTCTTTCATTGAGTCACAGAAATAAAAAAACATCTTCGAAATTTTTCAGTTTTAGGTGGAATAGAAAATTTTACTTAGTGTAAAAATAACTTTATTCAAAAATTGTAAAAGCAAATGTTAATTGGAGTCCAACAGTCTTGATCGTAACTGCTACCGCCTTTCACCTTATCCTCGTGTGCACGCACGAGGTAATGGTATAATGGTTTAAATGGTATTTTGTGTAAATGGCTCTTTGATAACTTGGTTCTTCTCTCCTAAGGTATGCTGACCACAATGCAGAGCCAATGGGCTCAATTTATGACAGTCACATGATAAAGACAAACACGTGATCTCCATTGAATTCAAAGCAGCCATCAAATTAATTCTACTTGTTATTCTATTTTCTCAAAACGAAGATAAAATTTAAAATTTCATAATTGGATGAATATGGTTAAATGTTATGAAGAAAAACTCTTCTAAAAGATTTTTTTTAAATTAAAAAGTAAAATCTTATTTTATATGCATACACTTTTAAATAAAATGCATTTTTTATACAAATGGACTATTTAAAAGAAAGTTTATGCAAAGATCAAAAGTTGGCAACGACGAAGCCCGTGAACTGATTAGCTGGAAACACGAGATAGCTTTTATCGTGTGACTATGACGTCACGCGAGTTTTTGAACCGATTGGCTAGAATCACGTGGTTATCATTAACACGTGACTATGACGTCACATAAATTGAGCCCATTTGGAAACGGACGACTCACGATCAAATCATGAGGACGGTGTCAGAACTTATATACTTTACACCCCTCCTCTACCATTTAAAAAAAACGAGTTTTTTTTATTCTTAATTTTATTTAGTGCGGAACAATGATCCTCTTGCTTTACTTCAGGGCTTCAGTGGACAAATGGTTATAATCACGAATTCCTTTCAGTCGTGTAGTGAATTCGAGCTCTGTTGCCACTAAAGACCCCCCCCCCCCGTAAAAGGATTGTTGAATTTGTCGAAGTTTACATGTTGGCGTAATGTGGAAAACGAGAGAAAAAGGTGCCAATCCACAGGTCCTATTCACTTGACTGGGGTTCAAAATTATGAGGTCCGTCACTTTATTTTATAATGCGACCTCAACGAACGATTATTGAGCGGGCGTTTTTGGAAATGAGCGGGCAGATTGGCTTGCTAAGGCTGCAATTTAGCACAAAATCGACATTGCCGTTAATATTCCTAAATCATTTTACAAGAAGATTATGAAATGAAGAACGGTGAAGTCTTGGAACCAAGAATATCTCACCTCCAATAAAGGAAGCGCAACAAAGAAATTTTTCCCAACCATTAATAAAAGACTGTTCATGCCATCCTTTTTTATCCTGATTACAAAATAACTCAATTTCTAACTGGTCATGGCAACTTTAAAAGCAACGTGAACAAATTTAATTCAGTTCCGTCATCTTCCTGTGATTGTGATATTGGTGGCGAGGAAAATGTAGAACAAGTGCTCCTTCTGTGTTCCAAGTTTGTAAGAGAACGAAATATCCTAAGACTGGCGTTCAATGGACTTAATATAAATTGGCCTCCCAATCTTCAGCAACTTTTTTCCACCAGAAGTGATTTTAAAAAGTTCCGAGAATTTGTTGCGAATATTTGTAATCCTTCATAACCTCAAGGGATTTTTTCCTTCATTTTTTGTAATGTGCGATTAATACTTACTTTTGTGAGCCCCGTGTGATACTTTGTGGTGCAGGGGATTTTATAATTGTTTGCAATAAAAAATGAATGATCATTCTCATTTGGGCTCTACTTTAGACCCCTACAACAAATCTTTAAAAAGGCTCAAACCCTGATACTTTTGGGTCGTGATGTTCTTTGAGAGAGAGAGAAGATATTTATTAATGATAAGAACTAATACGTGTGTGAGAGAGAAAGTGTATTTATTGTAATTCTTTAATTTTTGTGTTCCATTTTGGAAAATTATTATTTTTTTTAATAACATTTTTGTTTTATTAACATATTTCTTTTTTGCAGTTGGTTATATGTAAAGAAATCATGGGCGATGAAAGGCATATAGAACATGATACAAGAGAGAATCGAATGTTATATATTAAATTTCTACAAAACACACAATTGTGGTATGGAACAATACGTCAATACCTAATGGAGATTCAAATGTCCTCATCACGTGACCATGGAAAGCGATGATGTCAATTCTTAGTAGCTTACGTTGTGCGATTGAAGAGTATGTTCGAGAAGCAAAATCAAATTAAAAAAAATAATATTGACGATCATTCGAGGAACAGTTTTCCTAACTTCCATTCGCCAATATTCTACCCTAATAAAATGTTCACTTTTTTTGTTGTTTGATTTTTATATTAATAAAAAAGCACTTAACCATTGCATCGGCCGGGAATCGAACCCGGGCCGCCCGCGTGGCAGGCGAGCATTCTACCACTGAACCACCGATGCTACACAAGGATAGAAGTGTTACAAACAAGGCTTTAAAATCTTGATGCATACAACCCAGTTTTTCCATAACTAGCAATCCATAAAAAGTAACCGGAATTCTTCAATTTATTTGATCAGCTACATCACGATAATCATTCCCAAATATTTTATGAGAAAATGCCTTTACATGATTTATGTTTCTTTCTTATTGATCACGCATTTAATTGTCAACAAAATAGAAAAACTGGATAGATCTTTCGTGATTAAGTCGTTCAATAAGAAAAACAGCTTACAGGTTCTGAGACAGATTTAACGGTGGTCACGCGCCCTTGGCTACGACTTCTGATGTTGGCTTTGTTTACTCTATTAAATACATGGTGATTAAACATTGTAAAATGTGGTCTATTAAAACATAGGGATATATTTAAGTAACATTTTCTTGTCTTATTTCCTCTTTTTATTTAAGGTCCGATATTTTTTCGCCGGGTGGGTTGTGTAGTTGGTTTGTCGCTGGCCTTGTACACCTAAGGTTGCGGGTTCGACCCCCACCCAAATAGGTGGATTTTCATGATGTTGAAAACCAACAGCGTCCTTGTCGCATGATTATGCAGCATGTAAAAGATCCCTTGAGTGCCTGTTTGACTTGGGGGCTCTTGGCAAAATTTAAATTTTTTGTGTCATTTCGCATCTTCAGAGCTCAGGTGCCTCCCTCTGGGGAGGAAACTGGGCGTCAAAATTACTTGCGTCGATTGGTGTCCGCCTATATGGTGCAGCACTAAACAGTGATACGAACTCCCGGGAATGTACTAGGTCTGCAATGGTAAATACCAATCCGCAGCCTCATTGGAAAAAAATATCTCATCTAATATCTTTCTAATAATCTCTAGTCTTTTTTGCATTGATTACTTTGATTTTTTACGTACGTATTTTATTCTTATCAATAATCCTGAGGAATCCTATTTTAGCCCCCACTATCACCTTGGTGAATTATTATCTTCATGTATTGGATAGAACAATATAAAAAAAATGAGCTGCTGGCGTGTTTGGGCACAATTGGTTTTTCCTTTTTGCCAAAAGTGTAGGCTATTTATGAAATACTATTCATTCTATATGTTTTAAGGAGAAAAGAGACTCACTTTCACTCATTACGATATCTCTGGAACTCTTAGACCTACAGACTTGAAATTTGGCAGGTATCTTTCTTTCATGCAGTAGAGATCCGCTAAGAAAAGGTTTTGCGAAAATTGAATCCCAACGGGGGTTGGGAGGGGTAAGTGTAGTTATAGATAAATATTACCAAATTTGAAATTTTAGACCTACAGACTTGAATTTCGGCAAGCATGTTACTTTCATAGAGATCCTCTACGAAAGCGGTTTCGCGGAAATCCACACATAAAGGGGTTGCGAGGGGTAAAAGAGTATTAAAGATAAATACATTCTCATTTTTGAACTATTAGACCTATTCACTTGAAATTTGGCAGGCATATTCCTTGAACGAGTACAGATCCAACACAAAAGGGGTTTTGCGAAACTCGACCCCTAAGGCGGAATTGAAGATTAATATTCTTATTTTTGAACTATTAGATCCTTTACACTTGAAATTTGTCAAAAACTTTTCTTCTGTTGAGTATTGATTCATTAAGAATGAGTTTTGCGTAAATCAACTCCTACTGGGGGGGGGGGCGGTAAGTTACAGGGCGTATAGATAAATTTTTTGTTTTCGAGCTACTAGACTTACAGTCATGAAATTTAGTATGCATGTTTTGGTATGCAACATCGTGAAATACCCAGCGAAGCGGGCGGGTATTGGCTAGTAATCCTATGAAATGTCATAGATTCATAAGCAACCCTTCCCCTTTCAGAATTATTAAATAACACCTAATACGTTAAGTTATCAAAAGTGAGACATTATTATGTTTCTAAAACAAAACATTCTGAATATTGTTTGCTTTATTATTCAAATCACAGAATTAAATAAAAATTCTAGTGACACACTTCGGGAGATTAGGGCCAAAATTAGAACACACATCAGGGATTATTGATTTTTCGCGTACCATCAACAATACGACACCCCCTCCAGTCAAAAGTGCGTCAAAGAATGCCTCCGCGTCCAAAGAAAGGAAGAGTGGGCCCAACAGGTCGGCGACCCTTTGGATCAATAGAAGAGACTCACCTTGTATCTTCCTCCAGGTGACTCGGGGAGAAGGGTGGGCGGTGGCGGCGCAGGTGAGCACGATCTGGGAACCCAACACCACCTCGCTGTCCCCGGGTTCTTCCACCCACACAGGGGGAACTGCAACACAAAGAGAAATGTGACAGATCAATAAGAAAATATGAAATGCTTCTCAGAAATAAACAAAATTCTCTCTTTAGATGCAACATTTATACAAAAACATTTGAATAATAAACACAAAATATACGTGAATAAATAATGATAAAATGTAATTGTACTTGAATTTCAGAAGTACTTAGGATTTTAACAATGTTTAATTTTTAATGTAAGTAGTTTTAACAGTTGAGAATTTTAAATGATGTCTCACTCGTTTTAATATGAAGTTTTTAACAATTGAAAATTTTAATGTCATGTTCATTTTAACAAGAGATTTTAATAATTCAAAAACAAAAAAAAATCAACAGTGTCTTATTTTTTAAAAGAGATATTTTAATAATCTGTTATACTTTTTATAAAGAATCTTAACGATTCGAACATATCTCAGCACTGTCTTATTCTTTTAAAAAAGAAATTTTAACGACTTCTGAGTTTTACGCAATTTAAAAATAGAAATAATATCTAAAATGAGCGAGAAATTTTAACAACATGTAGTTTCTTTTAACGTATCCGACTACCCTAAAATTGTGAATTTTGCGAAAAATTGACAATTTTCTTTTTATGATTTTATTTTATGGGCCATCTTATTAGCTTTATAAAAATACCAAGTATATCATTTTCCGTTCACTAGAACAAAAACTACAAGTGTTTTAGTAAAAGCAGATGTTATTACTTTAAGCAAGATATCATACATTAAAAAGCGTTTTACTCGAAAATAATCAAACGGGGCCAGCGATTGCTCAAAAAGTTTTGAAAATAATTAACTGAAATTTTTTGTGTAAGTTCTGTAGAATAGTAGAAGTGTTTTAACCTTCAGATTTATCAATCAATGTTTTATTACAAAATTTACAGTCCCTTATGTGAATATAATCACTGTTTTTTTTAAAGCAATTTCATATAATAACTGAGAAAAAGTTCTCTAGTTTTTGTAAAAAAGAAAATATCTCTTATCCTGAAGGTCATTTCAAAATTGAATAATATAGCAACACATTAGATTGAAAATTTGTT
>BMAO01011890.1:0-20976 GCA_019973975.1 Trichonephila clavata
GTATCCGCAATGACCAGTGACATTTTCCACCCATTCTCAAACCACTTCCTTGTCAAGCAATATTTACACACACGCGCCTTTCTTCTTTTTCTTCATCTTACGGCTACAATATATATACATTAATTATGAAATTGGTATTGTTCATTATGTGCTAATTAGCATGTCTTTTGACAAAAATATAGCCCTTTTCCGAATAAAATTAACCAATATTATAATCGTCATACGTTTTACTTGTTTGTGTAGTAATTCTATAGTTTCATACACAGAATACAACAATGTTTGTTACAATCACTTTGAAAACGATAACTGTTTGCATATACATTTTTCTTAGGTATACATTTTTTTTTTTTGTATATTTTCATAATAATTTACTATTTTTAAAGTTTGTGTCATTTTTTTTACTACAATGTCATTATCATTAATTATTGTTTTGTGTTTTAAACCAGATGATTTTGTTTGGAGAGTTAGTTAAGTGTATTAAGAGAAAAATAAATATTTTTTTCTTCTGTTATCTCAGAAATTACGACATCTGAATACAATAGAATATCTCTTAGAATTCCAGTTTAATACACTACAATGTATTCCTCGACTTAGTAAAAGTTATTTTTCTTTATAATAAGAGGAAATAATTTGATAGAGGGAAGAATAATTATAATTATTAGAATAAATTATTACGTTGGCATTAAGTACATTTAATTAGAAACTCCTCATTAAAAAACATGCTTTTAATTTGATGTGTACACGGGAATATAATTTCCAATACTCTGTTACCAATTAAAATAAAAGTTATGAAATAAATTAAAAGTGAGAGAATATTCTAAATCTCTATGCCTTTCTTAACCCTTTATCTACCACACACACTGTAGTTTTACTTTAGAGCGTATGTTACTCGTTGCACGTATAATGATATAGATACGTTTGCATACAGTCGACTCTCGATAGTTCGAATTTGGAAAGACCAATGAAAAACTTCGAATTATCCAGAGGGTAGGAAAAAACTCCCGAAATACACGAAGAGAAAATTTTTTCCAAAACATTTAAATTTGAAATTATGTAATAAAATAACAGTTGTACAATGTATAAAATTATTTTAAAGTGTTTTTAAAAAAATACATGTTATATACAATATAAATATTATACAGAAGTTAAAAGTCCTGTATTAAAGCACATCTATGTATTACAAACAAAAGAATATATACAGTACATATAATTAATCATTTTGAGAAACAAAATCTGTTATTTTTAAAAATCTGTTTGACCTGTTATGGGTGCCCTCAGACACTGTCCCCAACACTATTGGTTCTTCAACGCAGGGTCCAGTCCGGCCCATGCCCTGTTTGATGCCACATGTCATAAGTTACAAAGATGAGTCATAAATAGTCATGTCACTCCGATGCAAAATACACAATCCTATGCATCTCTTCTTCACAATGGTGGGCCATCCTTTCTGAATATATGTAGAGCAAGGCCACGTGTTAAGCGAAACATATGGACGGCTGACAATAGATGCGGTCAGAATTGTCCACTTGAAGAAGGAAAGCAATAAAAGTGTCTTTTTGATTGAGGAACCGGGAAACACAAGGAAGGGATGAGCAGACAGATAGTCATCAAAGGAGCTACGTTACAGAGGAGACTCTCAGAGCATGTAATCAATACAACTCAATACAACACAAAACATGTAAGCTTCAACCTGTTTGCTACAGGACTGTATATGATAGTAAGTATTCGAATTGTCGAGAGCTATATAAGATAACTTTGAATTGTCGCGTGATGTAGTCTGGGCAGCCACAAATTTTACTTCGAAATATTAAGTGTACCCAAACATTGTTTTAGTTCGAAATATCGAGAGATTTTTTAGGGACTGAGCATATACTTCGAATTAGCAAGAGGTTCGTATTATCGAAAGTTTGAATTAGTGATTGTCGACTGTATTCCATCCATTTTGTGAATTAACTTTTAGTTCGATGTGTGCTTACTGATTAATGAGTGGTATTGTAATGGATAGTTTTATGAATTACTTCGAGAAATTTTACTCACGCGTATGCTTAGTCTTTTTTATCTGTTTACTTATTATTTTTTCAAAGATTCTAGTACGTATTGTTTTAAACAAAACACTTTGTTATGATCGAAATTCCTGAATTGTTGTCTTTTAAATAATGAATTAGATTTTTGTTCCATGATGAAGTACTACGAGTATTTATTCTGTAAATTTTCTGCATGGGTTTTCTTATGGATCCACACATCTCTTTTCTGAGAAAGACTTTGTCCTGGGACTCTTCTCGGATTGAAGCCTTTTTCGTCAGATCTTTTTCATTATACTTGTGGAACTTCACTATAGATGGGCTTAAAAGCGGGTGGTGCTTGGCATCTGGGGGATTTTCGTTCGTTCCAAAACATTGAAAAAGATTTCTACGCTGTTAGAATATAAATTATAGGATAAAAGCTGGCGAGAAATTAAAAATAAATCGTTTCGGAAGTTAAAATTCCCTCTTTTTAATTGGGCGGAAAATTTTCGGTTCGATTATACAGCCTAGTGAATAATTTCTTTTCCACTGTGTGTGATCCTTGCTGGAGATACATTTTGAAATGCATATGCTTTTAAGAAGTATAGTCTCCTTTATCGTGGTTTGTGAGTCTTTTAAACTGAAGGCGATCTGAATTTATATTAACCTCGAACTTGAAAGTTACTGAGATTTATACTTATATTTTTGATCTACATGGTTAAACAATGAGGATAACACCTGACCTAGCACCTCTCACTTTGCATCCACGTCAAGGTAGGGGTTTAAAATACCAACAGATTCAACATTGTTCAGCCCTGCTAAGCTGAGAATCTTTGGTAATACAGGAACTCAAAAAGTTGGATAAAATGAAACATCACCAGCAATTATTTAACGACCAATTTATAAAAAATTTGCAAAACGCATTGCAGTCTTTTTCAACATGATGTAGACTTAATTTCTATGTATAAAACTGTGTACAAATCTTGTTTTGTAAAACTATCATGGAAATATAGATTCCCAGGGTAGGTGTTAACCTATCTAAAAAATTTAGAAGGAAATAGAAATTATTTAAATCTCACTTTTGTGCTCGCATTTTTTCCCCCTCATAATATCTTTACATGAATTCTCGGTAACTTTTGTGGGTGCTTCCGGAAACTGATTCAGAGCAGGATTCCTCTTTTCTGGTTCCGTGGCTAGATCTCGGGAAAAACATAATTACATTTCAACTATGCACTGAATTCCACGCGAAAAGTATGAATAATAATACCTTCTAATTAACGTTAGAATTTTTATAAGGTGTGAAAAAGAAATGCATATTTTTGTATAATAGAAATATATGTACTAAGTATATTTGGAATCTACAAAGTATAGAGAAAGCTTTGTAAATTGAAAACTAAAAAGAATTTGAAAGTCTATTAAAATTGCATGAAAAGGTTATCTTATACGCTTAAAATTAAAACTGATTGTTTACTGGAAGCTAACTTTGAAGCTGCATGAGAGTTATTGGTGTGAAACCTCATAAATGTTAAACCCAATCAAGTGACGCTAAAGGCATCTAAGCTTGCTTTTCAAACTTTCCAACTACACTAATGTGATGACTTTGATTTTCAAGGTATTGTGCATGCATTGTAGTTCCTCTAAACCAGAGATCGCCAAATGGTGGTGAGCGAGAAAGTTTCGCTGAGCCCCAGAAAAATGTGGAATATACTTACTCATCACGTTAAGTTATGTTTTAAGATGCATTGAAGCATTATTCAATTCATAACAATTCGTGAAAAGTTATAAAAACGCTACTTCGTGGAATAACGCCACGGTAAAAAGTCGCACTGCTGTAGCTGCATTGTTTTATCTCTCTACATGTTTTGTATCGTCTCACACTCTTCTAATGTATCACTCTCTCCTGTATGTCGCATATGTATATCGGTTGAAGCATTTAAAGATGAGCTTACGGACGTATTGAGTTCAACATAAAATACATTCAATATATTAGTTTGGTTATTATGGAAGTTTTTGTGTATTTTCTTTTGTATATTGGGTTTTTTTAAACAGAATTATGATCTTAAACCTTAACCGTGTGCATATTTTCTTTTATTTCATATTTATTGGTACTATGGAAAATAAATCATTGTTAAGGGCTCCCCATCTAAAGGCAAATCAGATCGCGATTTGCAAAGAGCCGTACACGATTGGAGAAGTATTAATTGTGCCTTGCATGTGTGTGTTAAGGTTCTGTGAACAGATTTTGTGAATTCAGACTGTTCAGAAATTGAAAGTAATTCATATGTTTTCTAATACTATCAAGCGTAGAATCGAAGATATGGCCGAAGACATTGAAAATCAGTTAATAAAAGTGGTGAAAAAGTCATTAATTTATTCAATACAACTAGACAAATCTGCGTGCATTACAAACAAAGCACTACTTCTTTGTTTTGTGAAAGTTTGAGTATGAAGGAAGTTATATAAAAAACTTTTTTGTTCGCTTAACTTTCCGGTTAGAACAACCAGCTCTGAGATTTTTGAAGCTCTTAATAATTATTTCGGAAAACATGAAATTGACTGGAAAAAATTAAAATGGATATGCACAGATGTGGTTCCGCAAATATGACTGGACATAGTTCAGGAATTGTTGCAAACTTGAAGAATGTTGATCACCCAGTCATTTTATTTACACACTGCATTACACATCGAGAACAACTTGCAGTTAAAAAAATGTTCTCAAAACTACGCGAAGTGTTATAGAATGTCATTGAAATTATAAGGGAAAATTGACACAAAGCACTCAATTCTCGAATATTTGAGGCATTTTGTGAAGAAATGGGTTCCGACTATACTCATCTTTTCCATCATGCTGAAGTGAGATGGTTGTCGAGGGACAAAATACTGACCCGACTATTCGCCTTCAGAGAAGAAGTCAAATTTTTTTTCAAGGAACAAAATAATCCAAAATTGGGAAAATTATTGTCCAACAATTCATGACTAGTAAAGCTCGTATACCTGGCAGATATTTTACCCTGTTAAATGAACTAAACATATTCTTGCGATTTCAACTTAACGACGTGTTCACACTACGAAGTAAAATGGATGCGTTTCAAAAGAAAATACTACTATGGCAAACGCAGTTGGTTGAAGACGATTTGCAAATGTTTTCTAATTTTGAAAAATACATGAAGGAAAATGATGTTAAATAACAAGTAGTAACCCTAGTTATAAAGCACTTGTAATCACTTACTTTTGTTCGTTATAACCCAAAGAATGAAAATGCAGGACATGGTATCCGATCCGTTTACAGTGAAAATTCAGGATAATAGTTTATGCATACATCTAAAAGAAATTTTCGTCGAGACCTATGGTCCAAGACGTGGCTTTAACTCTTAAATTTAAATTTCATTCATGCTTATCAAGATTTCAGTTTCGACTTTCCATAAACAGAGTGAATACCCTTTTCTTAATAAACAGGTGATGAAAATTCTGATTCGTTTCTCCACAGCTTATTTATGTGAAAGGCCTTTTATTCTATCACAGCCATCAAAACAGGGAACCAATCTCAGCTTGAAATAAATGCTATTCTCCGTCTTGCAGTCACTACATTGGATCTAAATACCCATATCCCTATTTAAAGTAAGCAGGGGAACATTACCTTATTTAAAGTAAGGAATTCACACTAATAATTTATAATGCTAACAGTTTGATATGTGCTTATACCTTTTTTAATAGCTTTGTTTTCACAGTATTTGTTCGTTTATTTTATTATATATTATTAATAAAACTTTCTTAATTTTGTTACACACACAAGTAATAGTTTTATTTTATTATATAGGTACATTTCCTGAGTTCTTAAATCTCAATTCTTTTTATAAATAAATTTAACACTTAAAAAATACTTTTTGGTGGTCCGCATGATTTAAATTATGAATTTACTGGTTCGCGAGGCCAAAAAGTTTAAGGCTGCTCTAAACGGTCTTTAGTGTCTCAAGGAGTAGTAAAGGAGAAGAATGTTTGAATAGACAACTCCGGCCCCAAGTTCCTGACTATGACCCTTGGTTACGATGGCCACTCCACTTGAGAAATGTACTACATAAGTAAGTACTCGTATATCAATTGTATTAAATATTTGATGCCAATTTTTGTCAACAAGAAGGCTAACTTTTAACCATGTAACTTAATTTTTAACCCTGATAAATTTTTATACCTTTGATGCCACCCCACTCACCTAATCTCCCCACCTTTCCAACGGCAGGATCTTGAATATGGAAAAACTTATCGAGCACCACCCTTTCTAAAAGGAACTCAGTGACACTAAGTTTCCAACGTACGCTACTAGTTCTCTACCATGATCACTCGGCTACCGTGGCCATATTATTTTAAAGAAGAATGCTTAGTTACATCTTTAGTAGTTAAAAAAATTTCATAAGATTCACTGCAGCGTTTATACTGACCCAGGTAACTCCAAACTGATAAAATGTCGTTTCACGTTTTGTGTATGAAACAATTCACAATATTGTTCTTCCAAAATTAGTAATACGTCCATTATGTAGCATTAAAATTATAGCATTCCATATTGCTTTATAAAAAAATATGTTTAAAATACAAAGCAAAAATTTAATTTCTTGTAAAAAGGAAATCTTTGAATTTCCGGAGAAAAATTTATGAGACAAAAATTTATAATTTATGAGACATTTAAAAACTCTTTAGTTTTTTAGTTGATTGTATGTGTTCAATTCATTAATGTTAATGTATGTTTAGTAAATAAAATATTGTGCAAAGAATTATAAATTTTTTATTGCCCTATCAACTTTTAAAACTATTGCAATGAAACATTTAAATAAAAAGATTTTCTGTTGATTTATTATTTATTAATGCCGAAAATTTGAAACTGTGGCCAACGAACTATATGCACAGAAAGAACTAAATCCTTGACATGTCAAAATAAGGGTAAAGCAGAAATGATGCACAGATAATAAGCAACAAAATTCATCAAATGTGTTATTTAAAAAAAATAATAATATTCATCGAAAAGGGTCAAATATCTATAGTTACCATTTTTCTTTAAAAAAAGCGTCAATAACATTTAGCTCACTTATTCATTATCGTATCATTTGGTATACATCTTAACTGAAAAATTATTAAGTGTTTTCTCTTTTATGGTGTTCATCTTATCCGATATAACCTTAGAAAACAAAATATAATTTCCCCCCATTGAAATATCTAAATATTATTTGAATGTCAATACCGAATAAATAACGGTAGAATCGAAATTTTCTCAAAGTAAACAACTAAAGAATAATAAAAATTGAGAAATTAATAAATTGAAATAAAACGGAAACAAGTGACAAAAAAAAAAGATTTCACACGTTCTTATGAAAGTTTACTACTGGTCATTCAACTCCTTATTGTAGAGTGTATACAGTATATATATTCTTCCTTTTTTTGCAAAATCATGCATATACCTTTCATTCCACACATATAATACACACACGTGTGTGCATTTTTAAGACTCGCGATATAAAATTTTATTTTAAATTGCCTTTTACATTCTCAGATAATAATAGTACGTAATAAATATCTGAAAAATGAGTAAACACAATGTTATTTAGATTTTATCCTCATCATAACAGAAATATTAATATGCTCACCTGTGGGTTAATCCTGTTATAAACAACGTAACAGATTAAAGAGAGGAAAATTTAATGAAGGAAACACACGTGGGACTTCTTTGTTTTGGTGATAAAAATCTCTTTCTCTCCCATTCAGAGTGTAGTATAACGTTTAAAAGGAATAAAGCTCATTTTGTTAACGTAAGAACAAGTCTTCTATCTTATTCTAGAATCTTTCAATCTTTTGAGTAAAATTTAAGCTAATGACGTCATTTGTTATGCGAAGAGATCTACTAGTCTTTTTATAAAGTAAGGCATTTATGTGTGTAAGTAACTTGTTTCATAATTCAAAGCAGAATTTGTTTTAAAAAGAGTTACCATCAAGAGATTTCCATACACATTTCTGTAACAAAAAGCTTTCTTCGGCGTATTTTAATATTTTTATTAATATTAGGACCGAATTATTACTTGTACACAGCGCTTTGCTTAATGCAGGGGAATTTCAATTGATTTGTGCTATGATATGAAAATATGACGAACTTTCTTCTAAATTTCTATAATAGTGTATACATTATCTGCTTCTGTAAAAACTCATGTCAAAGTTGAAAATATTTTTCTCGAAAAGCTCAATGTATGCAAGTGCTTTTTCCAGTAAGTGAGTGAGTGAAAGATTGGTCTATTTCTGTTAATTTGAATTCAAATGAGTTTCAGCTTCGTGCAACTCAAATGAATGTCAGCGTCTATACAAAACCGTCCCATGAATGGATACTTTTGTACAAATCGTGCAGATAGCTGGGCAGTTTATTTATTATGACAATCTCATGCACGCTAATCTCAAAACTAAGCCATGATTCTCCGCAATTATTATAGGCAATGTAAATTTTTTGAATACACTCATATGCAGAATACAGAAAAAAATTTTATTTCCAGAAAATTAAAATTTAAAACAAGGATTGGGACGAGAAATGTAATGCAGTATCGTGAGATTTCTAAACGTTTGACCGAAAAGCAAAGCATTTTGAAGAGAAAAATGGGAAAATTAAAAAAAACGATATCAGGTAGGAAATTTCCATATGAAACTCAATTAGGTTCCCCACTCAACAATTTTTGTTCTGTTTCTATAGCGGCGTAATCGCAAAGAGAAACCACCTTTCAATTGCATTTCCACTACGCAAAGACGTCTCGTAGGATTTTGTGTCTTAAATTGTTTGCCTGTTCATTAGCGTCGCATTTCGAAGCAGCTCGGTAGTTATTGGTCCCAAACATCGTAATGTTGAACCATTTTCCAAGTGACAGAGGCTAATACCTGATTTGACATTCCAACCAGCAAACCTCCCCACCACGCCATCAGGAGGATTTCAAAACAAATTTTGCATTCGTTAATCCCTCTTCACCACAGTGCTTTTAATACTTTAAATATTTGCAACCCAATTTTCAATCATAATTTTCATTTTACCCCCCTCCATGCAGTAACAATGTATTGAATTCAATGATAATGTACTTTGAAGCTAAAGCTACAATACGATTTAATTACAAACCGTACAAATTCTCGAAATAAGAATTAAATTTTGTATAGGGAAAGTCCATGGGTGTCACTCGTAATTATACATCTTGTTTCTTAGTCTCCATAAGTTAGTTATCAAATGTGCATTGTACAGTACTTATGCATAAGTATATTACAAGGGGTGATCAAATGAAAAGGTACGAAACGACACGGTGGGTACAAATATATAGACTTTATTCAAAATATACACCATAGGCCTGAGCACAACGATCCCACTGATGAACAAGCCGCAGGATTCCTTGTTCCCAGAATTCCTGTGGCTGTGACGAGACCCAGTCATTCACAGTGTCCTTAAGTACGTCGTCCGAGTTGAAGCGCTTTCCTTTCAGGTGTTTCTTCAGTGGACCAAACACATGGAAATCGCAGGGTGACATGTCCGGACTGTAGGACGGATGGTCCAACGTCTCCCATTGGAACTTGTCCAGTTCCATTTGTGTGACTCTGGAGACGTGTGAACGCGCGTTATCATGGAGCAGAACCACACCCTCCGTGAGCAGCCCCGGTCTTTTATTCTTGATGGACCTGCGTAGGCGTCGGAGTGTCTCACAGTACACATCGGAGTTAATGCTTTTTATGTGCTCGAGTAATTTTGTGCTCGCTTCATTTGGACGCCGCTTTTTATAAGAGCCTTTGCTCTCTCCTGCGCATGCGGGCACCCGCGCATGATCCGATCCCAGTCAGAGTCTCCAATGGTATCCCGAGATGTCTCGCTACATTTCCCTTGGCGGAATATGCAAATATTTAACTGTTTCATTTTTATGTCGTTTCGTACCTTTTCATTTGATCACCCCTTGTATAACAGTATACGTGTGAATTTTATTTTTATGTCAGAATTTATTTTGTTTTGCTTCCTTTAAGAAAATTTGTAATTATTTAAACCTTTTATTTTCGACAAGCTCGTTCCTCCTTGACAGCGTTATCCCCCCCCCCCGGGAGGCACCTCACACGAAGGTTCTCTGCAACAGTATCGGAACCGGAATCCTCGGTTCGACAAAAAAACACCGGCAAGGGTTTTGATGATGGTTACTCCGATAGTTTTTCTTTTTTTAAATATAAAATAAAAGTTAGAGAAGGTTAAATAAAAATAAATTAAGAAAACTAATTTATATTGTCTAAATTATATAAAATCCATTAAAAATAAAAAATGAAGGAAATTTTTGTAAGCTGTAATTTTTTTCGAAAAAACTATGTATAAATAATTTTATATATATATTTTTTCTCATCTCTTAAAAAAATAATTTTTGTTTTGTATTTGAAAAATATTTTTAAAATTCAATTTAAGCATTTCAGTTGTTCTAATATAAAAGTAAATTAAAATAAAAGTAATGCTATTCGAATCAATTGTCCCAAAAGCATTCGCTTTATAGTAACAATTACATCCTTAGATAGAACGAACGCAATATTATTAATAGAGATCTTCTGACTTATTTAGTTTAAAATTGTGCTATACTGCAGGCAAAGTTTATCGAGTCACAAAGTATTCCTTGGAACTTATATGATACTTATCGACTAATATACAACTTTTTTTAACAGAAAAAAGTTTCAAAATATCATAATTCAAAGTTATTTCTTTGAGATTTCTTTTAAGAATCAGATAAAGTAGTAAGTAACTTTTATACTCAATTTACTTAGTTTTCGCTTGTAAAACAACTGAAAGCAGTTTCAGTGTGTTGAGCAAAAAAAGAATTATTCTGTCTTAAACTCTTTTCCTTCAAGGCTTTCCGGTCTCACTTATCCATCACAGATCCAAAGAAATAGTTTTCTTCCTTTTTTTTTTGTTATAATAATCAAATATTTCTTTTTGTAAGGCTTTCATTATTATGTTCATTCTTTTCATTCACTGCCTTTGCCGACCCGTTGGTGTGGTGTGGTAGTTATGAGAGTGCGTTGCCACTCAGATGTCGTCCGCGTCACTTGACCATGGTTCAAAATTATGCGGACCGTCCCTAAAAGCCCTCGAGTAGCTGAACAGTGGGACGTTAATATTCACTCACTCACTCACTCACTCACTGCCTTTGCCTAATTTTTTGCAATACTTTAAGAGATTTAATGCTTAATGTCATTTACCTCGTAGATTCGCTCATACCTCTAGGGAATTAAATACTAGATTCAATTTCGATTGAGAAAATCATATAGAATTTGGTTAAAGGATTACAGGAAATAGTTTCTTACATGAAACTTTCCACCCAAACCTATCACCAAGTTATACCTCAAGGCCATTTCCGGTTTCAAACAAAATTTAATTAATTACACACAATGATTTTCATCTTCAGAGTTCTATTAAACGGCTACACGGTTGCAAACCACCTCTCCACTCCTCTTGAACTGCTCTGGCCACTTCTTCAACTACCGTCCAATTAACTCTTTTTATTCCCTCTACCTCAGCGTGTCTCAAACTGTGGGCCGCGCCCCCTTTGGAAGGCGTGACAAACCTACAAGGGGGGCGCGAGCATATTGAAAAATCGAAAACAAAAGATTATTTTTAAAAATTATTAATTTACTGAAAGTAAACAAACAAAATACATTCTGACATACTAAAAAATAAAATGCATAGTTATATTATTTATAAATGTGTCAGTGTTATACATAATGTATTTTATAATTAATTTAACAATACTAAGTTAAGAACAAGTTTAATAATTACCAGTGACTCCCGTGTGGGATTGTCATATATAAAATTATATATATAAATTAGCATTTTTTCTTTATAATCTGTATGGTTTATAATTAATCCCTTGATTATTGCTTTCCACGTAGGCGCACGTATGTGATGTAGTGTGGGGGACAGAAGGAATAAAAAAGAGCAAATAATCTGAAATAAGTAAATCCTTTACAAACACTGTCAAGGTCCTTTTACAGCATTCCAAAGTCTTCGGAATAATTTTAAGGATAGCGGTGCACAGAAAAGATCGTACATCGGAAAGACGTATATATATGTCTGGGGAAATTAACGCTTTTGCTGAGCCAGACGTTTATGTAAGCTGGTGGCACATAAGAGGTTAAAGTAGTTCCGTAGTTTTAGCATCGAAGTATAGTATTATTGAATTTAATACATTGCTATTTTATGAGGGGGAGGGGGCGTGATGAAAATTATGATCGAATATTGGGTCGCGAGTATTGAAACTTTGAGAAGTACTGCTCTACCAGATTGTATATGAAAAGAACTTCTCCAGACCCTGGGAACAACGTCTTTTTTATATCCTTAAACGTCCGGAACTTCTGCAGAGCTATAGGTTACTGTCATTATTCTTGTAAAAAAGCTTTACAAGCAGAGCGTGGTCCTTCAATGAGTCAGTCGTGGTGAAATTCTCAGACGTGAAATGAGGAATAGTCACGTATCCGGCGTTTTTATAACAATTGAAATGAGTCGGAACCATGACAGGTATTTTTTTCTTTTACATGTTTTGACACTTACAGTGCCTTCTGTTGATAAAATTTAGAACTATATTTTTTATACCACACATATTTTCCACCTCTTCATTAATATTCCGTTCTAATTCGACGTCATTCTGATTAGTGGTTCAGTTTTATAGCATTTTGAAATTTAAATTATAATTACCGTGTATATTAGACCTTGAAATTTGGTACACATGTTTCTTTTGTTGTAAAGAAATACACAGATATTGGATTTTAAAAATAAACTTATAAGGGGGATTGCTAAGGACTAAGTCGGCATCTTAAATAAAAAATGTCTTCATTAGAGACAGGGTATGATCTATTAGATTTATAAACTTGAAATTGGGCAAACTTGTTCCTTTTGGTGACAGAAAATCCGCTAAGCCAGTGATTCCCAAAATAAGGCGAGGAGGGTCTAAGTCAGCGAAAAAATAATTTAGGGGTCTATGAGGTGAAAATGGGGGTCTAAAACTAGGCCCTCTTTAAACTAGATCTTGACCTTGATTTTAAATGAAAATTTAATCAAGTGGAAACAATATTTACCTATTTAACAGATTTATTTTCAAGCTTAATGAAGTTCTTTTGCATTTGTAAGGCGACGCTTAAAATTTCTTAAGACAATGAGCCTGATTTCACAGTATTTTTTGCCAGAATTAAGCTAAAGAAGTATAATTTTAAGCGTCGCTAGTTTTCCCAATTTCTCAATTTGTCACAGACAATCTTCCAAGAAAATGACGTTTTAACTTACGTTCAGCATTTAAATGCCCTATATTCAGATTTTGAAACTGGGTTTAAGAATGTTTTGAACATTGTAACACCACAGTAGGCAATGAATTCATATGATGACATCAAAATAAAAATGTCAGATTAAAAGAAGAAATGATGATCGGAATAGGCACTGACGAAGATCTTAAAATAGTTTAGAAATGAATGTCAGCAATTTTGGTTTTAAAAAGGTATATCTAGTTTATTCATCACAAATTATGGAATATCTTGAAAAGTTTTTAATTGCTTTTCAAGGTGAAAAGGAGTTTCAGTGCGGTTATCTATCTCCGAAAGAAAAACAAAGACTAAACAATACGAAAAGATCTAGAGATAAACCTAACAAGATTGATGCCAAACGCTGAAAATTTGTTATTGAAGCACCAGATTCTTCCCTCCTAATTATGTATTAATTAATCTTTAAATTAATTAATAAACATGTGTTTCTTAAGTTCTATACTTTTTTACAGTTAGAAATTTGCATTTTATAAAGTAAGTACTGTAAAGTCCGTCGTATAATGCGCACTTTTAACACAAAAAATAGGTTCGAAATTTACGGGTGCGCATTATACGCCGGGTACAAAAATGGTAGCTTTAAAAAATTTTAATAAAAACGTGCATATAAAAAAATTAGGCTTCTACATGTGTGTATCGAAATACTATTTATTTATAAGAAATATTCTTCAGGAATTTAAAGGGTTGTAGTTCTAGAAATATACTTTTTTCTTCAAAATCTTGGTATACTTCAAATAAATGACTTCAAAACACAAAAGCATTGCACACAAATATTTCAAGTTTCTTCGTAAAAAAGGGGTGTGCGTTATACGGCAAATATACCGTAAAATTAAAAATTGCAGTTTGAAAGTATAGCTGCGCGCTATTCGCCGGATTTTACGGTAGTTCTATAACAGCTGTCCAAAACACATTCAAGCAAAATTCAATATTAGGTATGTACGGTTCTACCCAAAACCACAAAAACATGGCAAGGGTTCTATGAGACAAAAAAGTTTGGGAAACTCGCCCCGCTAAGCACTTGTTTTATAAAAATTCTTTCCAAAGTAGAGTTTCTGATGAGTTATAGATAAAAATTCTCGTTTGGGACTATTATGCCTAGAAATTTGAAATTTTACAATCATGTTTATTTTGTTGAGTGGATATCCTCTAAAAATGATTTCTGTGGAATTCGATTCTGTGAAAGGGTCTAGAGACACAAAAGATAGTTAAAATTCCGCTTTAGAAATACCTGTCTTGTTCTTTTTAAAGCAAGAGGCGAAGACAACAAGAATATTTTTTAATGCAACCAAAAGCTTAATTTTAGGACTAAGATACCCTTAACTTGAAAACAGAATATAGGTCACATAACATCTTGAAACATAACATATCGGGTTATTGATAGCACATACAAGCATATATAGAGAGAGAGACCCCATTTCACGTTCATTTCAAGTGGAAAGTTTGGAAATTTGGAAAGTTTATTTAAAACATTAGCGTACGAGGAATAATTAAAGAGGGCTACGGGAAGGGATGAACTGTAGATTGTTCTTCACATTAATTAAAATGCGTTATATATCTGTTGTTATTAATTGTAATCCTCATCTTTTTCTGAAGCCTAAAAAATGATAAAGGCCTTATGACAAAATTCCATGAAATATTCGGTAACTATTGGGAAAAGTGAATAGTACAGCGTATTTAGATTCACCACAGCTGTGATTTCGCGAATCACTGTCGAAAGAGAAAGAAATCGAAATGAGCGCTGGCCTCTTAGTGATAGAATGTATAGTTTAACAGTTTTCGATCAATAAGATTGAAATCAGAGTATCGAAATCGATTCCCAATTGCACAGCTGCTGTTTTCTTTCCCTATTTATTCCTCTCTTGAAAAGAAAATGATTTCACATACAACTGATATCTTGGGTGTTTTTTCTCATAAAAAATTTCCCTACTTATGGAACAGAAATAAATGCATTCAAACTGAAGTTTTCTTGAAGTAAACATTTCATATACGGAACGCAGAAGAAACAAGAAAAATTAATAAGATCAATATAAACACATTTCTTTTACAATAGTGTTTAAATTTGATCGATTCATTATGTGTAAATTACCTTCGCTGACGAAAACCACTAGGCAACCATTTCCGCGCGTTTAGTTCAGAGTGTTAAAATTATTTTTAAAGAAATCATAGAAATGAAAATCATTAATCGAATTTCAGAGTACATTTATCACAAAAAACCTGATTTAATTATCAGTACTTTTTAAAATTTCATCCTAAGCTATTTGATGTACGAAAATAGTTTAAAATTATTTAGAATGCCTTAAAATAAAAAAAGATTATTTAAACAATTATATTTAATATCTTTTAAATTAAAAAATAAAAACATCAATAAATTTTTGAAGATGTTTATACAATGTTTAAGGAAACCTAATACTTCCAAAAAGATTGGATTTAAACACTTACATAGAAAAAGAGAAAATCTATATCTAAATAGCTTTATATGAGCGAATGAGTGAATATTAACGTCACACTGTTCAGCTACATGAGGGCTTTTGGCGACGAACGTCGTAATTTTGTACCATGGTCAAATGACGAAGACAACATCTGAGATGGCACCCTCCTCTCCTAACTACCACACCACACCAGCAGGGGGACGTTTGAGTTCTCGAAAGATTTAACGTGCATCGCTTCCCTACACGGCGGGTCTTCAGCGGCAATGGGCTCGAGATCACGATAAGCTGACCACGAGTCCGTTATCTTGGCCACTAGGCTACCATGACCACAAATAGCTTTATATATGTAAGAATAAGGTATATGACTACCCAAAATTCGGCATTTTCGGTGAAAATTTTCGAAATTTCTTTTATGCTTTTATTTTATAGCCCATACATTTAAGAATCTAAAAACACTATTTTTATTTCTACGATATTTAGAAGGAAATTTATATCATAATTAGTAAACCGGAAATGGAGTTTACAAAACTGGAAGTAGATCCCTAAAAAAATATTTTTAAGATATTGAATTGAACTTTTCAGAACATGTTTACTTAGTTACATCTGTGCTATGAATAAAAATCTAATCTCTGCATATATATTTATGTACATTCTTTAGTGCTTTTTTATGAGGAAAAAAAACATTAATGTTTTAAAAAATCGTGCTTTGCATAAAATTTGGCATCTTTGAAAAACTTTTTCAAAAGTATTACAAATTTTTTAAATATTGACACCTATAAAGATGTTATTCACGCACTGTATACATATATCTTGGATACATTTATAAGAATTTTATACAACTGCAATTTTTCATCGAAATTTCACTAAAAATGACAATTGTTAAAGTCTATAAAACTCTCTACAAAACAGCAAAATGTTTTTAAAAAGTCCGAATTAGTTAAACAAGAAGTTAAAGTGATCTTGACCTATAAATATATGAGTTTAAAAAATGTACAAATAATAGAAAAAATTTTATACTGTATTAAAATCTTAAAATTCATTTTCTGAGAAACTATGTTTTGCAATTTTTGCTTCACGGTAAAGTTCACTACAGGATTTCTTTTTAAGATATTAAATTGAAATTTTTAGAAAATATTCTATTTATTTTTATCTCTAGTATAGACTATGATCTAGTTTCTGTGTACATATTTATGTATTTAATTGTACTTTTTGTGAGAAAATGACATTAAGTTTTTGTAAAAAACTTAGTTCTTTTATAAAAAAGGACATATTTCAAAAACTTTCAAAAGTATTACAAATCTTATAAATCTAACAACAGATATTGATATTATTTATGTACTGTATAAATATTATTCAAGTTTATTAATTAGAATTTACAATACAAGCCTTACCGTAACTGCAATTTTTCACTAAAATTTCACTCAAAATTCCGAGTATATATCCAAGTTTACTTTTAATTTTGTGGAAATTGTACTTGAATTCTTAGTTTTACGCCCCATTTAAAATTAAAAAAAGTGTTTATTTAGTTCAAAATTTATATATTTAAAAAAAAAGTGCTTCGAAGGTTGTCACATACCTTAAAGCTCGAATACGTTAAAATAAATCCATTTTATCATTACCATTGAACATAAATAAAGTTTTTAAGTGACATCGCGTTTGTTATTTTGATCAATCGATCTATCAAATGGGATTCTTTTCCGGAAAAAGTGTGTTTTCCTGTTCTTGATAAAAAGCACATCGTTTGTTTCATAAATGCATCATTTGTTTCCATAAAATTGTGTGTTTCATGTATTCCTGTTGATTTTTTCCATGACAAATGTTACTCTTGGTCCTCAAGGGAATGCATTAGAAAAGAAAGATTTTAAGCCCTTCATTTCATTCTCTCATTCGATAGGAAAATTACTTTGAAATAGAAAAGTATTATCTTTCACGTAAATCCATTTCTCTCTATGTGGATTGTAGCAGACTGTTTTGTTGAATCAATGTGATGCAATCAAAAAGCTTTAAATATTTGTTTCAACATAGTTTTGGATTTTTTAACGTCTATTTTTCGGTAAAAAATGTATCTATTACATTCATTCAACTTACAACACAATGTTGCATCTTTACATTTATTAAATTTATGACATTATTTTGTACTTCACACTTATCGTATTTTCATATTTCTCACATTCAGCAACATATATTCAACTTAGTTCCCAAATTTTTCTCAAGCATATATTTATTTTTCTCTTGCTTTCTCAATTTTTTTAAGATTAGATTTTACGTTTTTGGATCATCACTGGCAGACATAACGGTAAAACAAAAATTATTTCTGCTCTAAAAAAGTATTATTTTACTATAATTTTCATTTTCTATTTTTTGTGAGTTGTCTAACTCTGCTTATAATGAAACGGAAAAACGTACACCTAAAATAGAAATTAGACACTAGTGAAAGCTTTTAAAAGTTTTGATTTAAGGTGACTGCCTACGTTGAAAATGTGGTTTTTCGACCACATAAGGCAATTTTTTTTTATTTCAAAATATTATAGTTTGAACATTTTCTTTCCAAAACAGTTTTTCTTTTTCCTTAACACGAAATAGAAATTAAGTTAGAGTGGTTTTAAAAAACATCACTCTCTGCTAAAGGGAACCGGAAGTGGCATTTCGAAACCGGAAGTTGCAGAAAATTGCAATTTTTAACTCAAATTTTACAGTTTCTCTCATTTTTTTAATTTATAAAATATATTTCCGTAATTTTTCTAGCGTTTAAGCCATTACTTTATTATTAGTGTAGTTATTTCTTGCTAAAAATTGGCAACAGACAGTCTGTTTACATTCTAGCTTGTGTTTTTCTTAAGCTATATGTTTAGTCTCTTTTTCTCACAAAAATTGATATTTTACTTTAAAAATTTGCTTAAAAGTTTTTTAAAACATTCTAAATATGGGCCATAATTATAAATCTCGCCCAAAAAAGCGAAAGTTTTCCAGAAATCAATATAGAAATAAACGTTCAAGTATAGATGCTCAAGTTACACCTACTGGAAGTAACATTGAACGGAAAACTGCAAGTGCATCAAAGCTTGAAGTTGTGAATGATAATTTCTCAGAAAAAAGTTCTGGGAATTGTAATGAAATATTCGGACATCGAATATTTGATATCACCACTTTGCTTTCTGTTTTTTCAGTACTCTGTTGTCCAATTTGTTTATATGATGAACTCAGTTTGACAGAGGACTCTAGGAATGGAATATGCTCAAACTTTTCCATAAAATGTAAGAACTGTGATTTCTTAAAAGGCTTTACTTCATCGGAAAAAATCAACAATAATTTTAATCTGAATACTCTGATTGTTTTTGCCTTAAGAGTTATTGGAAAAGGGTACACTGCTGGAAATAAACTGTTCGGTATGTTGGACTTGCCTTTCCTTTCCAAAAAAGCTTTTCGAAATCAAGAATTAAAGATTCAGCAGGCTGCATCTATAGTTTCGATAGAAAGCATGAAAAAAGCAGCAACTGAGGTAAAAGAATTAAAAAACTCGCCCAAAGAATCATTAAGCTGCTGTGGCGTGTCGATGGATGGGACTTGGCAGAAGCGTGTCTACTCGTCTCACACTGGTTGTGTCCGTTGCATATCCATTGACACAGGAAAGATTTTGGACATTGAAATAATGTCACATTTTTGTAGAACATGTTCAAATCTGACTAAAGTTCCAGGTGCTGCTTCTAATACACATGTTTGTTTCAATCATAAGGGGTCTGCTTCAAGCATGGAGACTGTCGGAGCATATTTGAGCGATCAGAGAATCTACGTAAATTACAGTACACTTATTACTATGGTGATGGAGATTCCAAAGCATATGAATCGGTAAAAAATATGTATGCTCCTAATAAGGTTAACAAACTAGAATGCATTGGTCACGTGCAGAAAAGGGTTGGGACTCATCTCAGAAAATTAAAAAAGTCGGTGAAAGGATTGGGAGGAAAGGGAAAATTGACGGACAATTTGATCGATAAATTGCAAAATTATTACGGAATAGCAGTTCGCAGTAATACAAACAATTTAGCAAACATGCAAAGCACAGTTATTGCTGCGTTTTACCACTGCTGTTCCAGTACCGAAAAGCCTATGCATGGTCAATGCCCAACTGGAACCGATAGTTGGTGCAAATTTCAAAAAGCAAAGGCACTAGGTAAAATATTCACCGCCAAATCCCCTGGACTTCCACAAAATATTATAAATATTGTGAAACCACAATACTTAAAACTGTGTGATCAAAAACTTTTAGAAAAGTGTTTGCATGGAATGACTCAGAACGCCAATGAGAGTTTCAATGGTGTTCTGTGGAACATAGTTCCTAAACAAAACTTTGTTGAATTTCAAACTTTACAATTAGGGGCATATATAGCAGTTTTACAATTTAATGAGGTGCTAGTGGCTTATTAAAAGTAATAAATAAGCTGGGATTAAATGTTGGTAGTTATATGGTACGCGTATTAAAATTGTATGACTATCGACGGATTAACGACGCAAAAAGACATTCACTACCCTTTACAAAATTGAAAAGGAAACAAACACGAGCTCACCGAAAGAAAAGAGGGTTGCGCCAGGAAGAAAAGGAAGGTGTAACATATCATCCTGGTGAATTTTAGAAAATTTTGTATAGTATGTATACCTTTTTACATTAACATAAAACTTTAATGAGTTTTTCTCAAAATTATGTTTTCGAAAGAAACTTCTTACGAGATGCATGATATTTTAAGAACAAAACAAGATAATGCTTTAAAATTTTGTGTGAATGTTTTTTGTACTATTTTTCATAAAGTGAACCAAAAGTTTTGTTGTAGGTTGAATAGTTTTTCATTTAGTGTAGTTTTTATGAAGAAAAATCTTAAAAAATATCAAAATCTTCATATTATAATGTATAATTGCCTGTAATTTTTTTTGTATTTTTATATTTCTCTTAGATTTTGGTTCATTTTAAGAAGCACCATAGTATGTATGTTGTGTATAAAGGAAATTAAGATAACTGCATTAGAATTTTTTGTACAGTGTTTCCCGTTTTAGTATAAATTTGGTAAAATTTCCTTCAAAACAACCAATTTTTCTAAAAGTACAATATTTATTTTAAAATGTTTATATATTTACATATTTTTTTCTATTTTTTCTTCCTAAAAATACTCAATTTGTTTCAAAAAATTGTGTTTTTTTAAAATTTGGGTCCGAAGGTAGGC
>BMAO01011891.1:0-50275 GCA_019973975.1 Trichonephila clavata
AAATCCATTAGTCTGTTCATTTAACCATTGAATTCTAGATATTCCTAGATAAGTATTCCAAAATTTTTTGATGCCCAAATAAAGTGGGTGAATCGAGAGGTCCCTGTCATGGATGTATCTGGCCAACATGTTTTACCGAGTTGTGTTCTGAGTCCCAAGCCAGCACACACGAATAGAAGGGCTGGTATTTGTTAAATCTGTTAACACTGAAGGTTCTCTCATTGGCGGGATGCGTATAGTTGGAAAGTGGATCCCAGATTACTTAACGACTTCATCACCTCACCTAGGTTAAAATTATAGTTTATCCATAATAACTTCAATTCATAAATACAACCATTAATTAGCCAAAACACAACCAATTTAAAATATAGACGGCAGAATACGCATGGCTCACGAGATACATATAAATAATATCGAGATGAAAAGGAACCTATTTATGGTCACAAATGAGACCCACTATAATATTCTACTCCTGCTGCAATGTGATATTTAGCACCAATATCAAAATGCTTTTCTGTTCTTTTAACGGGTGGACAAACACCTTGATATCTTAGCCTATAAAGAAAATACATTGGCACATAGCGATCGCAATTTATTTTATAAACATATGACAAAAATAAACATAAATACACTGACGAGCCAAAACATTATGAACACACCCATATTTTTCAATGAACTTGTGTGGATGATGTGGAGGACACGTGATTATATTTAAATGGAAATGGTATTTAATTGCTTCTGGTGAAGATAAGATATTCTTGGTCCTACTTTTTACAAAGGTTGTTTAAAGCTGCTGGTATAAGCAACTTTGATGTAAAGCAGATTGCAATAGCTTGAAGACTCGGAAAGATTATTTCCAAAACTGTGTGATTGGTAGGTTGTTCACGATCTGCAGTTATTAATATTTATGCTCAGTAGATAAATGACTTGGAAACCAGCAGTAGATGCCAAGGTTTTGGACATCCACGCATCATCAAAGGAAAAGGACTTCGGAGACTGTCCCACTTGGTAAAGTAAAGACGACGCTAGACAGTGGCTCAACTGACAGCCACTCATTGAAGGTTTAAGTGCAAATGTTTCGGAACACATAGTTCAGCGGACACTGTTGAATATGGGATTACAAAGAAAAAGATCTACTTGTGTGGCTCTTTGACTGAACGCCATTGTCACCTAAGTTTTCAGTGGGCTCGGGAACATCGAGGATGAACTAGTGAAAAGTGAAAGAGAATTTATTGTTCGATGAATGGACGGTTTATTCATCATGTGGATGACTGTACCAGACTTAGCTGTCTTCCTGGAGAACAATTGATCTCTCCAGGTACAGCAAGTAATATACAAGCTGGTGATGTTATATGATTTTAATTCATTCTCGTGGGTGGTTCTGAAAAGCCTTAAGTGTGGTAGAATCCACCATGATAAGCATGAACATTCAATATGAATATGGCGGATTAGTTGTGCCCTTATATGAATACTTTATTTACCAAATTGATTAAATTCATAAAACAAGATGTTGTGGAAAATGATAAAATATTATACATCGTTTTTTTTATATTCTTTTTAAATTACAAATTCAAAAATACCAAGTAGAATGTATTACTACTGACGCATCTTTTATCTGACGACATACAGAAAGTATACGATATAATGTACTTAGAGTAATTGTTATTATCAACTAAATTTTTTTTAGGATTAAGGGAGTTAATCCATTTGGCAAGTGAAAAAAATTAGTTAAAGTTCACAGTGTTTGAATTATTACTTTATTAAGGAAAAACTTCATTATATAAACATTTGTTTTATAGAGGATTTTTAAAAAAAAATGAATAATAACTATTATGTTACTGTTACCTAATATTACGAGTATTATTACTGTGCACTTAAATTGATTTATCATAAATATATATAAATGAGAGGTTTACTTCGTTAGCTGTATTTGAGCTCTTTTGTCGATATGTCCTTAAAGTTTTATAATACTCATGTTTAATGAGGAAGAATTTCACAAGTATCACATATCTTCCTTCTCTTGTCTGGTTCTATCTTGTTGACAATAAGAGCTGTTTACATTTTAGATCATAGTGGTCTACCTGCTACACTATTTTTATTAATGTCATTAAATTTGTACACAAAGTCACCTTAGATTGTATTGGTGGGTTCCGATTTTTCTAATTTTATCCTGTGTATTTTGAGCCAGGTAACTGGTATCCCTGTAACTGTTATCTTTCTGTTATATAATTTTCTAAAGTATTTAGAGAGAAAAAGTCTTTATGCGTCATTTGAATAATAAGAAACGGTGCAATCTTTTTACAGGTTTTATTCATTATATCAATCATCTGGTAAAAATGTTCTGAATTTTTGCAAAGTTGATAATAGCAAATTGGAATCACTGGGCAAATTAAAGTTGTCACATTTCATTTCAATTGATTCAGCTTGTATTTCTGTGCTTTGAAGCAATTTCAATAAACTTAAAACAGTTTTTATATTTCTGTTTCATCCTGTACATGAGTTTGAATAGGCTATTATTTTTTTACTGATTTTAGCACACATTTTTTTATACTTTACTAGACATGAAGAAATTTCCTGAGGCTCGCGAGGTCCTTCACAATATCTCGAATGGAGCAAGCGCACTTTCTGTTCATGCTGGGATCATCATTTGTAATAAAGTCAACGATCTCTGTGTTTGTATTTGTATGTTTACGCTCATCTCTCTCTTGTCTAAGTAAGCAGTATAAAAATAACGACAACAACAACATCGCCCCATATAACTTGTGACTACTAATCATTTGTCCTTTAATGTGTTCCTGTGCCCACTGTAGTCTTCTTAGCCCAGCTGTAAATTGAGAGAAGGCATTTTTCGTGGAATTCTACCTCTTAGTCTAACGCCTGCTAATCTTATCCTGATTGTTTTTGAACTGACAGAAAGACCAGCATCACACATTCAATTAACTTCTGATGACCATTGATGCATTATTTTATCTTGGAAACATAATATTTTTGGTTTACTGTCATCAACAGATTTTGTGCACCGTTTTCGGCCTTTCCCTGCTTTATTTTTTAATAAATTTGTCTCCTGATATCTTAAATAAATCTTTCATTCCTCAGATGTAGTCACTAAACCATCCGCTTGTCTTGCAATTTTAACATAGGAAAGACCACTTTCTCATCGCACATCTTTTATAAGTATCCAATTTAATCTTTTATTTAATGTCATTGCTTCTGACTAAATATCATTGCTGAACTGGCCAGGAAACAGTCGTAACCTCAATTCTATCGAAAACTTACTGAACGTTTAAAAACTCTAGTCCGAATGAGATACTCATGAAATAAAAAGGAATCAAAACAGTACCCCAATATGTACTGATAATCCATTACTATCATCAGTATCTAATGTATATCAATAGTTTTTGTAAGATAACCTTTTGTATTCTAAATATTTAACTTTTGTTTTAATATTGAATTAGAATTAAATGATCTTTAAAATTATGTAAAACTTTGCATTTTGTGCAACGTAACATTTTATATAAGCATATAAATTTAAAAACGTAAGAATTTTCTTAAAGTGTTCAAAAATTTGACCACTACTGTATATACTATTATTCAAAACTTTAAATGGTCTATTAACTCACTGAGTTTTGAAACCCTGCAAATCACACAGGAACAATTTCAGATGTATAAAACCCTTCATGGTTAACAAAATAAGTTTTAAATTGATATTTGATTAATGAGGTTATAACAAGTATATACTTTTTCCAAAATAATGTTTTGTATCTTAGAAATAATAAATGTTTTCTTACCTGTATTCCCAATATTTTGTATTTAATTCATCGGGTTTAATATATCCTTTGTACACGCGATGCCTCCAGTGTTCTATAATATATGCATATAAAGGTGACACAACATATTCTAAGGCCATTTTCATGAGGTAGTTTATTTCATTCTTGTATTCTAAAGAAAGCAATTTAATCTTTTTCAATTGTATTTATACTTTTATCAAATAAATTGTAATGAGATGTAAAAATAAAAAATTAAATAAATAAAAAATGTTTTTAATATTTTAATAATTTGCTTTCAAATATAATTATAAACAAATAAATAAATTTGAAATATTTCACGATTTTATTAAATATTAAATAATTTCATAATTTTCAGTATTTTTTTTACATGTAAGACTCATTCGTATTTTGCTCACTTTATACGTATACTTTAAAAAAAAACAGGAGTGAAGATATTTATAGTGTATTACTATAACTTTGATTTAGTGCGTGTATTTGATATTTTCCTGCAGAATTAAGTTTACATTCCCTGGTGTAATTTAAAATATTAAAATATAAGTTAGAATACATCTATAATTACCTAAATATCTGAAAAATATTAGAAAAAAAGATCTATATTAATCGCAAGAATTATTGCTATTTTTTAACAATATGTTTAAAAAATAAACTCATTTTCAGATAAAAGTTCAAAGCATAGAAATTTAAATAACTTAAATATTTAAGAGATCTTTCATTGATAATACTGCTGAAATGAATGTTACTTTAAAAATATCCCTTTTTATAACTTATTTATATATATAAATCCCACTATATTTTCTTCCTTTTTTGAACTTATTAAAGAGGCTAATTTGATGTAAGGCTTAAAGTTCTTAAATAAATGTGCAACAAATTAAATGATGGACACATGTACATATATATGCGTAGATGAAATAAGATTTTAAAAGGGATAAATTGTTATTTTTATACTATTTTTAAGAGAAATGTAAAAAAATAAAGTGTACGGAATTATTTAAGAGTGATCAGAGAAAAGATAATTATAAGTAAGAAACTAGTGTGGTGTTTCAAGTGTTAAAGCTTCAATAGGAAATCTAAACTTTCATAGCTTTTCAAAATAACTGCAGGTTCACAAAAAAAATTACTTTTTCCACACTTCTAAATATAAGAAGTTTTAAATAAAACTAGCACTATACGGTGGATAGTAGTTTGAACTTAGAGATCAATCTTTTCATAGATCAACGTTCAAATTTATTCTAACACATTTCTTATTTAATAACAATCGAACAACTTTAGTGTCGCCATTCGCAAAGTAATAAATAGTTATTGAAATACAATAACTTATAATAAATAAATAGTAATACAATTTTATTACTAACATCCCCATCTGAAATTTAAAGTTTGTAATTTATAATTAAAAGTAAAAATAAAGGTAAATAAACAATAATTTTCAACACCAAAGAATAAAACATGAATATAATTTCGAACATTAGTTGTTTCTAGAATAGTTTATTCATTGAGAATTTGAAGTAAAAAACCTAGCTCTTACATAACTTAAATTTTTCATAAATTCCACAAATACATAACATTCTGCGGAAATTCTGCTTTTCATATTTTTAAAAAGTAATTATTTTTAATCTTTGTACCAAAACATAAATTTAAAAGTTGAAATTTTCCTTTTTAATATAATAGTGTTGAGATAATAATTTTGTTAAGATGTATAATATGAATGAAGTTTGTAAAACTAATTATAAATATTAAAATTATAATCAAATTCTTTAATTTTTCACTGCACACGAATATTTGGAAGTAGTTTCCTTCAAATAACTAAATTATGAAAATCAGCACCTTGATATTTAAATGATTGAAAAAAACCGGATAATTAAGAAACAATGAAGATTCCTACTTTTGGTATTTTTAACTGTATTATTCTCTAAAAGACCAACACTTCTTAGATAGTCAGGAGTCATTGCAGATAACAAAATTACATCTCCAATGGTTTCATGGAAACCTGTACGAAATTAAAAAGCTTTCAGAAAACAAATAAAAAATGAAGTGAAATGAAAACATGCATTAAACATACTATTAATAATATATTAATACAGAAAATTTTAAGAAATTCATGAAATAAATTAATTTAATAATTGACTTTAAAATATCATTTTTGTAAAATAATAAGCTTTCTAAATTGGACTTCATACAATGATCCCATTAAAATATTTATGGATCTTATCCAGTCCTACAAGGCTGCTAAAACCATATTCAGATGCTTACAAGAAGTAGCCCAGGGCGTTCAGTATCAAATACTTCGCCATCCCTCGAATTAGGTGCATCATTAGAAAGCCGCAGGTGTAAAAACTTCAAAATAAATTGACACAGCTCTTCACAAGTTTTCTCGGAAAGACATTTAAAGCTCCATGACATATATTTTAACTTTTTTTTTACTAACATACAATTTTGAAATAGTTGAGTAGTCAACCTGTCAGATTAATTTTTTCCTAGTATTATATTTTTCAATTGAGCTTGTTTCTCACGAATTCGATAAAAAATAGTATTAAACTTTTTTGATTAATATAAAGTTGACTTTGTTATTTTTATTAAATATTGTATAATTTACAATTACTTTTTCACGTATTTATTTAATAAATTGTTTTTTTTCTTTTATAATCAATCATTTAAGTATTGCAATTCAAAAGTTTGCACATAAAAACATTAAACATTTACTTCAATAATTGTTGATTATAAATGTATCCTTATTGTTATGCAGGATTGGGTGCGATGCATATTACTAATACTAATACTAATAAATACTAATAAAACAACATGAAACATGGTATTTAATAATATTAACTTTATATGTATTCTAGATATTAAAGTTTGTCTCTAATTTTGTTCCTAGAGGAAATTGGATCTAAAATTAATGAAACAATATTTTATTTATTAAGTTACTATATATTTTTGGGAAAAAAATGAAAATAATTTTGAAACTATTGTAATTTTACACTACGTAATTTAAATAATACACAATCTCTCGCCCTATTTTTTAAAACAATATAATACTAGAAATGAAGGAAAACAAAATTTTATTAATTATATCAATAATATACTGGTGCAATGAACTTTTTATTTTGATAAACTTGTTTTGTATTATTATTTAAAACTTATTTAAAAATAAGTTGATATTTATTTGGAGTATTAAGTAAAAGAAATCAATTAGAATATTAAAACTAGAGTAAATTACTTGACTCTAAAATAAAGTGGAACTTATTGTTAATTGAAAAAATGCACATTTTTAAATGTTGCATGTAAAGATAAGATGATTTTTTCGGTTATCTAAAGAGAGATATATTTTTAGACCACGGAACACCAAATATGCACAAATAGAAATGCTTCTTACTATTAATTTTTCTAACTGCTCTAAGGAACATCTAAAAACTACACAGAGAACAACTGCAAATAGTTGCATTTTGCGTTATTTTGTCTCAGACTATAACAATTGGTAATATTTATCAGTTGTGCCCGGATAACTGAAAATAATAGAAGAGACTTCGAGGAAGGTTCGAAAAACGTTTTTACCTGGATTTGCAGCTCTTCGGAAAAGATATGGAAGATGAGCGTAATGCATTTGGTACTGAATATGACCCATTTCATGAAAGACTGTTTGCAGTGAATAGAAGTCCACTAAGCAGCACATTTTAATTCTGAATAGAAAAACAAAAATATCTATGATAGCAATTAAATATATATCACTACTTAATTGGATGAAGAATATCATATTAAATGCTTTATATATTACTCTTCTCGTGAGGTTGGTGGAAGGGGAAGAGAGTTCGGAGGCCCCTGACCACTCCCAGGGTGTTCACCCTCAAAATTGGGATGGAACCGAGCCAAATTGTACTGTTACCTGCATGGTGCTCAAAGTACAATCTAGCCCGATGCCATGATGAGTTTCGTGGGCCTCGATCTGACTACGTTAAACAGGTGGCATTAGTAACAACAACAACATATATTACTCTATAATGCACTAATACATTTAAAAATAAAAGATTGAATATGTATTTGTAATCAGACGAAACACTTTTTATACTGTTAACTAAAAAGTGCAGTAAATGAACTTTCATTTATTTTGAAAACTTTTATTTGAGATAAAAAAAATAAGAATAAAATAGTTTTACAATTTTCATTCTAGTTGAGAGTATTATATTGTAAATATTGAAAGAATGCTAATAGGAACGAAGAAAAATTTCCCATTCTTAAACATTTTTAAACCTTTCGTGGGCCATTTATTTCTCTTTTGAATTTCTCGCAGTTTTTTATGTTTTTTTTTAACAATTAAACAATAACATTTTTGGAAATATATCTTATTTTGCCGAATTTTATGTTTACATTTAAATTTTAGTGGTGGGAAGAATACTTCTCAAGGAACCATTCACCGCCATGAAAGAAAACTAAATTTAATGGTGATTATTTGGCATGAAAAGATGAGAAGCATGTTGCGATGCACAAAGGTACATCACATTTTTCACACATATAGCGGGTCCTCTTTTCTGGTCCCTTTATGCTACATTTCCTACATCATCTGTAGTTGAAAACCATCTTTGGCATGCGATTTTCCACACTGGCTAAGCGCACATCACCCGAAAGTACACTCTTTGCTTGGAATTTATAAGGATGTCCTTTCCTTTTTCTTAAGGAACATCCGTCTATTAGCTGACGAGCTAATGCTGAACGAAATGTTAGCTAGTCTAAACTTCTATTTCTTTTGTTCACTTACCATAATGTGGAACCATTTATGCGATGACAAGCTCAATCAGTAACTAAAATATACGATGCCACCATTTTAAGGATCTTATTTGGTATCTTTCTTTTCTTTGATCGAAGCGGTGAACCCCTCCCATGACATCGTTATATACATCGACAGTATTTGGACAAGGTACTACTTCCTTAGTACCATCTTTTCTGGTCCTATTATTTACAGATGTCATAATCACTAGATTATATGTAGTAGCACAAAAATGAAGCGGGAATGAGTCTTCCCATCGTTATTAAGAGCAAGGTCAATATATTATAATGGGATTTGCGCTTCCCACAGGTGTATTTTGTAAGATCATGTAGATCAGGGGTGGGCGGACTTTTCAAGGTTACGGGCTACTTCTAATGTTTTTAAGGTGTTGCGGTCCACTTTGTCGCGTAGGTGTGGTCCTTCTGTATTGAAGTTGTATGTTTTTTTAGCACTTGTTTTCGACATCGTACCCTTCTTTTAAAATATGACAAAGTGCTATTTTTACTACAAAAACTCAAGAAACACAACATTGTAAGGTTGAGTGCTTGAAAAACTACAAGGAACTGCTAGACCGTGGAACGAGGACGTATTCAATGCATCGAGTTGAGAAGATACGAGAATCGATGAAACTGAAACCGACTTAAGTACTTAATTTGTTCACTTCCGAGTCCCGTGCCATCGCGGGACATGACGTCAACACAAGAACCCAATCCCATGAAATCGCGGGAAGAGAGGATCATCAATATTTATTCTCCCTTCAGTCGGTGAGTGAGGAATTTTCTCCCTACTGTGGCATTGAACATGTTAAGGTCATCATTCGCTTCCAATAAAGGTACATGTGTCGCCTACACATTTAACGAATCATTTGCTTAAGTAAACATAATCCAATCGATTGTGAAAAGACTATTCTAAAATCTAGTTGGTATCAGTATATAAATAGTTTTCTTTTAGTAAGTGTGTTTTAGTAAAGGCGATCAAACCCCAAAATTTCTTGACGGTCCACCAGTCAATCGCGATCGACTTAATGCCCATCCCGGATGTAGATGGAAGTAGTCTTCCCAAGATCCACGAAAGGTTTAATCGTATTACTTTATTCATACTTAATGTAGGATAAAACAGATACATTTAATGAACAAAATATTGTTTGTGGAACAAATAATCAAATCTAGTATTTGCAAATTTAGGTTCCTACATTGTAATTATAATTACATCCAATATAAAAAAAAGTAATATAGGATACCGATCATGGGCGTAGCTACCACCGTATCAACCGTATCAATGATACGGGGCCCCCAAGCAACAGAGGCCCCAAATGTAAAACTAGAGTCACACTAACATGACTCATATCTAAAAAAAGGGTCCCGAAGGAATTTTGATGCTGGACCCACTCAGAATTAGCTACGCCAGTTATACGGATTTCCCATAACACGAAATTGTATAAGATATTTTAATGAATAAGAAATAAAACACTACAATTTAGTACATTTCTACCTTTGTTAAAATTAAAAACATCCAAAATAAAAAATTAATTTGGAAGGAAATTGTGCTATAGTTTTTCTTGGGAGATATAAAAGCAAAAGTGATCGAAACTTGAAATAAGACACTTGCTTGTGTTATTTCACAGGATTATTAGATTTTTGTAAATTAAATGATGAATTTTAAGGGAAAATGTTTGAAAAAATAAGAAATATATACTATAATGCAATGACTTTATTAAAGGTATACTGTTAGTTTTAAAATACAGCTAATACAGTCCCCAACTGATCGATAAATTGATGCGCTTTTTGTAAAATATTTACTAAACGAAAATGACTCAGAAATTAGAAAAATCATTTATCTCTTTAGGAAGCTTGAAGCACGAGAAAAAAGGGCCGTATACTAAATTTAAGAATTTCTGTAAAACTGATATTATCATTTGGTTTTTGGTGTTATCCAAAACAACAGAGCTCCATGTTTCTGCCCAAATGTTAGTCTCAAAAGGTAAAATTTGTCACAAATTTGAAACATAACTGCCCGCGTGTAGCACGGCTGATGCGCGTTAAAACTTTCGTGGCTTAGTTTTCAGGTTGGCGTGGTGTGGAAGTTTAAAGAGTCAAATGCCAGCTCAGATTTCATCTTCGACATTTGACCGAGGACCAAACAGCAATCGCGCAGCTACAAAGTTTTACGTTATTGAAAATTTGATAATGTTTTTTGACATTAAAAATGTACATCAACTTAAATATTAATTTCTACCGCAGCCAGAATTTTTTTGTTGTCTTTTAATAGTTATTTGATTTGCAATTTATAAACATTTCTTCTTTCTGTATTAATATAAAAACGTTCAAATAACCCACCGGAAATTTTTTCCATCGTTGAAATCATGAGCTGAACTGTGGCAATCTATTTGTCTACCATCGTGTGGCTTCTCTGTTACAGAATATTTCCAAAAGTGAGCTGTCATATTTTTCAAGCCAATTGAAGAAAAAAATTCTTCTGCCGTGAGAAACATGTCAATGGGTTCCATACCCTGTAATGAAAGGCTCAAGTTAAAAATATTGGTCAAAAATTGATGCTTCGATAAATATAATTATTTGAAGTTAATAACAATCAATGTATATTTAATTAGAATTTTTAATAGTTTTTTTTCTAATGGGGCTGCGTATAGATGTTTTATCTTTGCAGACCTAGTTCATTCCCCAGGTGCTGGTATCACTTTTTATTGCGGCACCGTATAAGCGATTCCAATTGCCGCAAGTAATTTTGACGCCCAGTTTTCTCTCCAGATGGAGGCACCTGAGCTCTGATGATGCGAAATTGAATTTAGGAATTTAATTTTGCTGAGAACACCCAAGCCAAACGAACACTTCAAGGAATTTCTTACATGCCGCATAATCATACGACATGGCCGCTGGCGATTTTCTGTATCATGGAAATCCACCGGCTTGGGCTAAGGTCGAAACCGCAACCTTGGGTGCAGAAGGCCAGCGACAAACCAACTACGCCACCCAGTCGGCATTTTTAACAAAATGAATCGTTATTAAATGTATAGGAAGTAATCCCTTATTTTTTGTGTGTGTGGTATGAAACTATACTGAATAACTCAGCAATATTTTTTGTGAGTAGAAATATGATTTAAAGTTAATTTCTAACACACATGCATTTTTTTAAAAAAAAATGTGTAACCTTTCAAAGAACTTTACACTTCGTAAAATGAACCCCCTTCCCTCTAAAAATAATCTAAATGTGCACAATTCTATCAATTTCTTTTACTTCTGTCAGTTGAAGTTTTAATAAACTTTACTTTGTCTCATTTCTTTTTGAATTTTTTAAATTGACAAATGTGGCATAGCATTTACTTCAAAGTATCTTAGTATCTTGGCTATATTTAAAAATTTAGTGATTTTATTAGTTTTGAGCGTTAGATTTATGTTTGTCAAGGGAAAAAAGAACTTTTTTTCTTCTTAATTTTTGCTGATTATATCAGTTGGGAAATCTTAGTATTTTTGTTATTACCTCCAAAGTATCTAGCTTAACATGCAAATGCAATAGCAATTTAGAATAATTAACATACTAACTAATTTTAAGAGATTTTTCCATTAATGTTTCCAACTTCTTTGGTATAAATGATTACCCACCTCAAATTTTTCTAAAATTATCCTCTTCTAAAAATTTAAATTTCAAAAAATCCTACTTTAAAGCTATCGAGTTTTGTTGCTTTTAAATAAATCCCTTAACGTTAAATAGGGCTCAAAAACTGCAGGAAATAAAATTTATGTATTTAATGCTTAAAAATTTTCAAAATCATTTTATAAACCAATTCATTTATTATTATTATTTGAATTTAAAAAATACTAAATGTTTTTAATTAAATTATAAAATATTTTTTAAAATGTACCAAAAAAAAATGTAGTATACAGTTTTTTTTTAAATATTTAATTTTCCTTTGTTCAAACTTCAGATTAAAAATGGTTCGTATTAACAGTGATAGTTTCTAAATAACTTTAAACTTAATGCAATATAAAAATAATAATAATAATAGCATACATATGAACTGAAACATCCTTAAGCATATATACAAGGGGTGATCAAATGAAAAGGTACGAAACGACACGGTGGGTTTAAATATAGACTTTATTCAAAATATACACCATAGGCCTGAGCACAACGATCCCACTGATGAACAAGCCGCAGGATTCCTTGTTCCCAGAATTCTTGTGGCTGTGACGAGACCCAGTCCTTCACAGTGTCCTTGAGTACGTCGTCCGAGTTGAAGCGCTTTCCTTTCAGGTGTTTCTTCAGTGGACCAAACACATGGAAATCGCAGGGTGACATGTCCGGACTGTAGGACGGATGGTCCAATGTCTCCCATTGGAACTTGTCCAGTTCCATTTGTGTGACTCTGGAGACGTGTGGACGCGCGTTATCATGGAGCAGAACCACACCCTCCGTGAGCAGCCCCGGTCTTTTGTTCTTGATGGACCTGCGTAGGCGTCGGAGTGTCTCACAGTACACATCGGAGTTAATGCTTTTTCTGTGCTCGAGTAATTCTGTGCTCGCATCATTTGGACGCCGCTTTTTATAAGAGCCTTTGCTCTCTCCTGCGCATGCGGGCACCCGCGCATGATCCGATCCCAGTCAGAGTCTCCAATGGCATCCCGAAATGTCTCGCTACATTAAAACCAATTTGTTACGAATTTCCTGCGATGTGCTTAGAGTAAATTCAATAAGCAGAATCCTTTTAAAAAAAATAAATAAAGCTATTTATTTAACGAAGACTATAAGAATAACACTGCGCATTCAATAGCTCAGTCACCAGCCTACAGCTTGCTTGCTGTCTAAGGCTCCAATACCACTCCTAATCTTTCGTGCTTGCTTTTATATGCTCTCTGCCGGAAGTGACGTCACTAACAGGAAGTTATGTCATATTAGAAAAATCCAGAACCTTGGAGAGAATTCAAGAAATCAGGATCCCTCTAGAAAATTCTCTCTGTCGCCAAGGTTTCCAACTTCCGTCGCCAAACTTGGCGAAATGTCGCCAAATTTGGCGACAAAAATTAGTTGCCTAAAACATCGCCAATGAGCCAATATCTCGCCAATTTGGCGACTTGCTATTGAAATACAATGGGATACATATAACATTCATTATCATAAGACAAATTACACCTATTTACAATGTCTATTCCCTTGGCGGAATATGCAAATATTTAACTGTTTCATTTTTATGTCGTTTCGTACCTTTTCATTTGATCACCCCTTGTATATTGCAATCGATACAAACTACTGAAAATATTGAGTTTTTTTAAGTGAAGCCATAAAAATGCAAATTAACCTTTATCTTTAAGAAATTAACTTTTAATAAGAAAAATTCAACTTATATTGAACATGATTTCCGATTTCTATTCGTGGGTCTGTGTGTGACTACATTTATAATATTATTTCCATCTAAAGAGTCATTAATCGACTTTAATTAAAAGATTATAATTTCTTCCATTATAACTTCTGATTACGTTAGTTAAATAAATTATATCTTTTCTTATCCAACTAATTTATATACATATATATCTGACTCAGCAAACATAACTCATGAGGCAATCAATAATTTTTGATTTCTCATTCAATTTTTGTTATTTGAGCGTATTAAACCTCATACATTGAATAAAAATGAACAAAATATTCAAAAGCCATTAAATATACTTTAAATGCACACTTATTTAATATTGAACTTTTTTTTTGCAAAATAATTGTTTGAACAAAATAATTTAGTGTATATCATTCTCTTGCAGTATTTGAGAAAATCTCTGGAATTAATGTTTAAATTTAAATATAATTTAAAAAACAGTATTATTTATTGCATTAAGAATATTTTTTATCAACTATCGGAATGAATAAACATCAAAATAGACCATGGGTTGTCAGATTTAAGGGATTTAATTATGTTAGTCATTGTTAAAGATTTATCTTTTCATCCTCATAATTTGAATTCTACTTGAAACAGTAAGGCAGATAACAGTATTGTTCCGCTGCTCATGTTTTGGTATAAATTGATATCTGATTATAAGTACCTGAGTGCTCTTTCTCTCTCTCTCTCTCTATATATATACAAGGTGTCCAGCCTTAATGTGATCCAATAGCTAATTCCCGAACCGTTCGTTTTAGATATGCACTTCCAATTTGAAAAATGTTTTAAAACAGTAAAAAATGTTTTTACGTGCTTTTCGAACCCAAAAACCCATTTAGAAAAAAATTACAAAAATTAATTTTTATACGGTCTTCAGGTCCTAACGCTTATATTTAGGAAAAGATGCAGTACACAAAAACAAAGTAAACACAAAAAGTTTCATTTTATTACGATAAAAACTGGTCGAGTTATGGAATTTTGAAAATCATACATTTTATCAATTTTCTTGGCTATTTTCAAGAAGCTAGTAAGGGGCCGTCTCCAAAGTGAAATTAGTTGGAACTCTGCCAGGAAACTTTCTCTCTTGCACGTCACTTTTATGTAAATCGTTTTTAAATTTAAAAGCATACGTTTATCTTACAATAATTGAGTACTTAAGAAATAAAATTTATTCTGTGTACGTGTAAAACATAGAAAAAATAAAATATTTTCGACGAAGAAAACATTTCCAAAGCAGTTCCAAGAAAATAGACTTATATGCTGTGGCTTCAGTCTGATTTGCTGCGTTTTTGCTGATCATGACGGACGTTAAAAATCTGTTGTGTAGTCGCTTGCAATTGCATACAGTCGTATTTTAATAATATGAATTCTAGTACGGGAGAACAAGATGTATACAAATGAAGAATACTGCGAAATGGTACTTTTTTATGGGCAGTGTAATCGAAATGAGAGAGGCGGCAAGACTTTATGTCATTAAATTTCCCACTCGAAGACATCCATCTTATTGTACAATTGCCCGTGCTGTTCAACGCTTGTATAAAACTGGGAGTTGTCATAGACGTATTCCCTTGTCTCGTGCCACACCTCGTGCCTTCACCATTATTTAAGTTAATTTAGTCATTCTGATATAATAGAGCCCTTGATTCATGATTGGCGCATCATTCCACATTCTGCTATAATTTGAAAGGCAAATCCTGTATTATTTTGCTGCTGTTTGTTAAAACAAGCTGTTTTAATCTTTTCGGTACAAGTTGTATTTCTTTAATTTAATTTTTATTGTTTGCCATACCGCAATACAAATTGTCAATCTATGATGTTTACTACGATGTTTTAATATTACTATGATGTTTTTCTTTTGCTCTTTCTGTAGATAGTGAATTACTGTTCTCTAAACTCAATTTATATACGACCCCTTTTCTGAGCAACTCAGATGCTTCAAATTTATGTAGGCATAACTCGGTCAGTTTTTATCGTAATAAAATGAAACTTTTTGTATTTACTTTGTTTTTGTGCACTGCATCTTTTCCTAAATACAAGTGATAGAATCTGAAAACCGTATACAAATTTAATTTTTGTAATTTTTTTATAAATGGGTTTTTTGGTTCGAAAAGCACGCAAAAACATTCTTTACCTTTTTAAAAACATTTTTCAAATTGGAAGTGCATATCTAAACCGAACGGTTCGGGAATTAGCTATTGGGTCACATTAAGGCTGGACACCCTGTATATATACATATAACTTCTGACACCAGACTGTTACGTTGATCGGGGTTCGAGGATTTTATGCAAATCAGTCGCAAAGAACAAGACAGTTCTTTAAGAGCGATAAGAATTTATTGTCGAAAATCGAATCCTTGAAATACAGAATTCAGCAGCGATATTCGCAGAAAAAATCTCAGAAGGTCTTCACACCTTCAACAGCACTCAGATACAATTATAAGTATCTTAAACACACGTATGTAAAAGATTATTCACTAGCACCGCTGGTCTTATTGAACAGCCGAGCTAATCGATAATCACAGTCAAGGCAAGTCTACTAATCATAGTCAAAACAATACTCACTAATCGCTGGTTGAAACAAGACTGACTGACATTCGGCGGGCATCTCTCTATTTATAGGCTCACGAGCATTCGATAAGGATCCGCTTGGGTCATAGGTCTTGAAATTAGTGGATTTCTCCACAAATTTCCAGAAAAATCCAAGAGGTCCAAACTCGCCAAAGATGGTCACTAAGTCACCAAAATGGTCACCATATCATCAACTTGGTCGCCAAAAATGATGTTTTAGTTTGTTACCCTCCCCAACCCTAATTAATCGGGTAAACGATTTCTTCTAGCATCTGTTGTATGCCGTCAAGGAAACTACCAACAACTATTGAATATCCACATTTAAACACAAAATTTACATTCGATATTGGTCAGATTTTCGCACACACACATATCCATATCTGTAATTTTTTTAAAACAAAAGCAGTGACTATCGCTTTTGCGTAGGTTTCGTTAATGTACACACTATTAGTCATTCATATCTTTATACATAAAAATTACGTGTCACAGTGTTTGTCCACGATGGACTCCAAAACTACTCAACTAATCATAATATAATTTTGCATACTGTGTGTCATTTCGTACAACTTAAAACATAGGAGAGTTTTTATTTCAATAATGACGCCATAATTTTTTTATTGCCGGAAATGTAAAGAATCCGGAAAACGGGAAAATTTTCAAAATGTCGCAATGTTCATGTGTCCGTGGAAGCAGATATTGTGAACAAAAATGGACGAAAAGTAAGTGCCCGGCGTATTTCGGGGTGTTGAATCTAATTTACGCATCAGTTTCCAAAAATAACCGTAACTTTGCCGGATAATGCCAGTAAACCGTATTTTGGACACGCCGCAATGGGGCTTGCCTGAAAAACCTTGGAGCGTGGAAACTTGGTCTTTGGTGTATTTCAAAACAGATAATCCGAATCTGAAATCTAATCTGAAAAATAACTGTAACTTTTCCAGATAATTCAGGACGACCGTCTATTACTCAAACCATTGCAGGAGCTTACTCTTGAAGTCTTGGTGTGGGAAAAATGCGTTTCTGGTGTAATTCAGGATGGTGAACGAGAGTCTGAAATCGAATTTTAGAAATTCCTGTAACTTTGACAGATAATGTCGGACGACCCTAATGCCTCTTCCAGGGACTGAACTTGCCATCTCAGGGGCAGCAAAAGTAATCTCCAGTTGTATATAGGGGCGGGAAACGATAACCTTAAATCCCATTTCAGAAACTTAATTACCCTTGCCGGACATTGTCCAAATCAGGGGAAAAGGCTTATCGTTCGAGTCCCGTGTCCGGATTTTCATTTCATCTAGAGACTGAACTTGCATGTGCTGGAGCATCAAAAGTCAGTTCCATGTTCGTTTCGGGGTGTGGAAGGGGAATCTGAAATCGAATTTTAGGAGTTCCGATAACTTTGCCGGATAATGCCGCTCGACCGTATTTTAGACTCACCGCAGCAGGGGCTTGTCTTAAAAGCCTTGAAGCGCGAAAACATGGTCCTTTGTGTATTTCAAAACGGAAAATCCAAATCTGATATTCAATCTGAGAAATTCTGTAACTTTGCCGGATAATTCTGGAAGATTAATTTCACTGCACTGAATAGCTTAGAATAATATTATAAATCAACACATTAAAATAAAGCTACAGCATCACGTGGCCTGGTCAGCTAGTATTAAGTACATATTTTATTGTTACTGCCATTTTTAATGCAGGATTTCGAAAAACTTGTACCTTAACATTTGGAAAACAGTATAAATATAGCGCAAAGACCTAGTCCGATAATATTTTTAGAAAAGTATATTATTTTTTAAATGAAGACTAACGTTTTGGTTTATACTTTTAAAGAAATTTTCATGATCATTAGGAAATCTTTTTTGAATTGTTTACTTGTAAAAGTCTCAGGTAAAAAAATCAGTTAAAATATTTCAAGGTCTCTCATGATTAAAAATATTAAGTGTTGAATTAATGAACATTTTTTTTCGTAATGCGTATGTTACTACAAAGCTTATAAGGTGTGTGTTTTACTTTGGTACCTTTTCTTGCATTATTTTTTCGATATTTTGATATTCTTCGAACTTTGGATACGGTATTATATCAGGATAGATAGCCAACCATATCTGGGCATTTATGGAACCTAAAATAACACACATGAAATCAAAAATTGAATATAATTTAAAGATTCAGATACTCCTAAAAGTTTAGACATTGCTCAAATTCAATCAAAGATTAAAAGAAACAAATTACTGAATAAAAAGCCTACAAAGAGTACACATTAATTATTTAATTTACATGGCTAATTGAAGCGTTTATGTATCAAAATGATGGTTGATTGGGCAACACTGCTCTGTGCTGTTTGACTTTGTGTGTTATGTAACTATATTCCCGAATTCTTTTGAATAGAACTCATTACTAGCAATGGGAAACGACCTTACGAAAGAGGCGTATTTTTTATATCAAAATCGAGGCCTTCTATTTTTTTTTTATTTCTTGCAGCAGCACTTGAAGAATACATCATTTTCTTAGTTCATTATTCGCATAATTCTTTGTTTTATTGATACTAATTTGAGTGTTTGCCGTGAAAACGCACAAGCACTTCGTGCAGACACGCAAGCACTTCATACAAACACACAAACAAAATCAATAGCAAACAGTCAATGCACAAATTAGTATCAATAAAACAAAGAATCAAAAAATAAGCCAAAACACCATCAGAAAGTCTTTCAGATTGCAAAGCCTGTAACTGTTCTCTAGCCCTTTAGTATCTATCGTAAATGTTTCCTGCGACAGCAAGGCAAATCTGCGAGTGCTCAGTATTCATTGGGGAATTCTTCCTGCACAAAACACTGTTAGGAGAGAGAAAGTCCTTAAGACTACGTAGGTGACCCGCCAGACAGTCGTGTCAGATTTCCATCCTGAAAGTAGCAACTACGTGCCTTCTCGGGTAATCTGAAATCTCATTCAGCATCTCCCCCAAAAAACTGATCTCAAGTTTGTACATTTAAATAATTTTTATAGATTTGTTTCCAGATATGTTTAATTACTCTGGAAGAGAAAGTGAGAGAGAGAGAGAGAGAGTACGGGATTCCTCTCTGAAATCTCTGTAATTCACCAGCGCCTTTTTTTAGCTAGAAAATCAGACTTTTCATTCCCGTAATTATCCAAGTTGGAGAGAACCATTGTAAAACAATATTCTTTTTAAGTTCAAAAATTATCTAAGATTCTCTGTACAGTTTTTAATTCTATGAGAGTCTAAAAAATCTATAGATGTCACAGCTTGTATTGCAGAAATGGAGTTAATTTATGATACCAGATTTTTTTTTACATTATTATATGTTACAACACTGTCTTCTAAATTCTGGCAATTGTTTTGTTTTCATTCTAATTAATTCACTGATTTTGCTGTGTAGGTTTTGTTATAGATTAATGCAAGAAAGTGTTCACTCGATAGCTCCAGGTGACATACTTTTTAGATGGGTGAAAAGTACATTTTTTAGAAGGTTTTCTTATGCAATGATTTCCTTCTACCTTATTTCAATGCGGAAAAAAAAGAAAAAAAAACAAGAAAAATCTTGTATATGCAACGTTTTTGTGTGTGCATGTTTGTAATGGTGGGAAACTTTTTGATCAACCTAATATATTTTACAACTTAGAATAAATAATTTTCACATATATTTTCGGAGAAGAGCAATAATTTTGCAACATTTGAATTATCCATGATTAAATTGTCCAAATTTATTCTTAGATATGCATGCATCATACAAATGTGGTAAAATGTTTTACAGACTATGTGTTTAGTAAAATTTAAGTACTCTGGAATTAAATAGTACCGTCAGTGTTTGATCAATTTTAGCAGGTAAATATAGTATAGTTAAAGTTAATTAAACGTTACTGATAAAATAAATACCATAAATAATGTACTTTAGCATCCACTACGTTTCTGTATAAAAATTAAGTAATGTGGATTTCAAAATTGTTTAATAAATTTACTGAAATTTTGTGAAAAAATACTTACTTAATAAATGAACAGGAATTGGTCCGTCTCTAGCAATAAATACATCTTTGTACAGCTTAATGAATTTTCTTCTTACGTAGGCATGTATTTCTTTATAAAGTGGTAGCAATCTTTTCTTTTGTATTGCAATATTTTTCAAAAAATCCACATCTTCGTATTTATTTATATTATACTCAACTTTACTTTTAAACCCTACAAATAATTCATTAAAATATATTCACAGAAACACAAAAGCACTCTATAACGTTAATGATATATAACGTTAATGATATACGTAAATTTTAAGGAGAAAAATGAATTATAAATGGAAAAATAAATAAATGAATGATAATAATTTATATCAAGGGAGTCAAATTCAAAGGCTAACTTGGGTCAAACAAACTAGGGTTAACTTTAAGTGGACCGCAAAAGATCAATATTTATAGAAAGGTAGGTTTATTTCGAATAATACAGTATAATAAACATATATAAAAGAATAAGGAAAATTTAATGTTTATTTCCTGACTCTTGACATCTCTTTATTGCTACTTTCCATTTCCTACTCCATTTGTTACATTATTATATATTATTGTGTGCGGATGTATTGTTCATACCGCAAAAATGTTCGATGCGGGAAGAATGCGGCCCATGGGCTTCGAGTTTGACACCCTTGATTTATATAAACACACTCATATGCAGTAATTAAGAATTTAAAAGGAATATAAATATACCAAAAATCAAAAAACAAAGTTAAAGATATCATTGTAGTCATAATATGTACCCTAGCTTATAATAATAGTAGATTGTTTCATAATTTATGCATAGTAAAATATGAATCTCATTTTCAGAAGTTAAAAAAAAGAAACTAAAGGGCTGTGTAAATGATTTTTCAGAAAAGTGTTATGTCATGTAATTAATTTTCAGAATTGGAATTTCTGAATTCAGAGGTAAAATTCAATTGGAATTCAAAGGTAAAATTCAATTGGAATTCAGAGGCAAAATTCAATAAAATTGACAAATGCCATGGATTATGTTAAGCAGAGAGGTGTATGAAATTCAAATTCAAAACAGTAACTGTTTTGAAATCACACCTTATTGGTCATAGTAATTTTAATGTGTATCCTAATAGATTTAACTTGCGACCTTCCAAATTTTGTGATTGCAATGCTGGTGGTTAACAAATTGTTGAATATCATATCCTTTTTTGTTCAAAATTAAAGAAAGAAAGAAAATGTCTGAAGAGAGGTCAAATTGAATGATCTTAAAATCAACTGCCCTAATTTTTTCGGTTGGTTTAAAATAAAGCAACAGCCGCATTATTTTGTAACTTCGTTAATGTGATCTTGTAATTTTTCATTGTTCTGATTCTATTACTTCATTATTTTTCTTACTTTACTTCACTGCTGGTTTTGTAACTTAATTGTTTAATTTTGTAATCTACTTGTTTGTCTTTGTAACTTAATTGTTTGATTTTGTAATTTTATTTGTTCCATATAATTTTAGTTTTGTTATTTATCTTTTGTCTGATTTGTTTTATTTTGATTTTTTACTTCTGTAAGTCCCTTGTGATACTTATGGAGCAAGGAATTATTGCATATATTTTCAAAAAAAAGAAGACACTAATTTCGAGGAAATTTTATAATAATGTTCACAGATGTGAATGAATAGGCAATAATGACTTTCAAATTTTTCTGTTTTGGGTCAAATACATCTTCCAAAACAGGCATTATAAACATTTTAATACTAGGATAATTTCTCTCAAAAATTTTTTAAAAATCGCAATGTATATGTGCAATCACACTTCATATTTATTATCCGATGATGCAGGATTATTAGCCAAAGTACTCTTAGATTTTCTATAACTGGTTCTATACGCTTCTGACTAGCCTTCTAAGAGGAAATACTTTTGCTTACGTCATACTCATTCCCTTTCTATAAAAAAACCGTGATTTATGTTAATGAGAGAGTTGAAGCGGGAATTTGGTGGTGGTGATTGTTGTCATAGGAGATCGGGGTCGTTAAAGTATCCGACTATTCTAAAATTGTAAATTTCTCCAAAAATAGACAATTTTTTTTATGATTTCATTTTATATGTGGTCTTATTTGCTTCATAAAAATACAAAGTTCATTTTTTTCTGTTCACTAGAACAGAAACTACAAGTGTTTTATTAAAACAGATGTCATTACTTTAAGCAAGATGACGTACTCTAAAACGCGTTTTACTCGAAATGTGTTTTTCTGAAAATACTCAAGCGGGGACAGCGATTGCTGAAAAAGGATTTGTAACTAAATAACTGAAATTTTTTGTGTATTATCTGTATAATAGTAGAAGTGCTTAAATCTTCAAATTTATCGATCCCTGTTTTATTACAAAATTTACAGTCCTTTATGTTAATATAATCACTATTTTTTTAAGGAATTTCATATAATAACTAAGATAAAGTAAACTAAAATATCTGTTATCTTGAAGCTTATTTCAAAAATGAATAACATAGCAAAACATCAAAATTGAAAATTTGATCGTAAACTTTTGCAACAGAATGAACCGCGTTTATGTTTCTTTCTTTTTTTTTACCAATTTTTTTCCGCATTTTAGTGATAATAATTTCCTTTTCTCTTCTTAATTTTAGCATATTTTTCTTAAAATGTACTAAAAAAATCTAAAAGTAACAAAAAAATCCCCATATCTTCATTTTTTAAAAAAGGTTGTCACAAGTAGTCGTATACCTTAATTAATATTGGAATCAGCACAGTTCAAGATGAAACAGAATTAGGCGAGCTGTTTGAAGACTCGTAACATTGCCGAGGATCACCTATTTGTTAGAGTATAAGATTTATATTCTATATATTTCATATTGTATTTAAACTGACGTGTTTCCCATAACTTATATGGGATTTAGATAGTGATTAGAAAGTCATAATAAAATACATATTTTTAGAAAATGTCTCATCTTTTGGTGAACTCTCACATTTTAGCTGTTGAAAGTTCGTGGCACTACACGTTTACAGAATTGATGAGAAATAAATTTTTGTTCAAGTTGTGATATATCATTGTAAGAATACGGAGAACCAAAAATATATATTAAAAAAGAGAACGCTTAAATAATATCTCTTGTGTTATATTACAGAATTTTCAACTTCGTACTGAATAGGATTTGGATGTAAAATTCCCGAGTGTCAACTATGATACGAAACTCACTTTCTGCAGTCATAGTAAACTACACTTAACTAATTAAGTAAACCATAAATCAGAGATTAAGCAGGATTAGGAGGAAATACATCTTACAGTGGTGATATATTCAACTGTATTTCTAATGAGTTTTGTTTCAAACACAAATCTCATTTACCCAGTATTAATTTACTGAGTTCAATTTAAGAAGCATGTAGATGAAGCTTCTCTCTTTAAACCCAAGATCTCCAAAATTATTTCTCAGAATTATTACAAAATTCCTTTACGATACTTTTGAGTGGAATGAGATCTCCCCCTCCCCCCACCGAAGTCAAAAAAAGAATACATTTAATCAGTTGTGCAATTCTTATCATAGTTGCATAAATCTGTTACCGATGTTAAAATTTCACAGAGAAATATATATTATACATAAATCAACACATTAATACATTAATTAATATTATAGTGCTAATTAATTTAGTTAATTAACTCTTACAAGTAAACAGTCTCACAATTGATTTTTTTTGTGAATCTGGTTTTTCGGCTCATTAAAGTAACCCGGGTTTCAAATTCCGGAAAATTCTGCTTAAATGCTTCTGAGTTACGAAAGTTCAAAAGACGGTTTCCTTACTCAAAAAATGAGTATTTGGGACATTTTACAATATTGTTTTCCTTTTTAGCTATTTTCAAAGTTTTTTACTCCGCAAGATAAAATATTTGAATAGTAGGAATTTTCAAAATACTGTTACAAAAGAAATCAAATTATAACTTATCCAAAAGTTAATTGATTTTGGATTTTTTTGTATCATAAAACCCGCACATTGATTTTTTTTCTTAATTCATTGCAATTGTTTGTGAAATGTTCACGATCAAACCTAGATAAAAAAAATTGCCAGACATGAAGAGCCGCTTAAATAATTTATAATGTTTAATTATCAATTTAAACAGTGGACGCTTATAGCAAGATGTTCTAAGATGAGTAAAATATTAGAAATCATTAGCGCGCAGAAAATCTTCTGTAATTATTTTCTTCAAATAGCTCTCGAACTAATGATTCAATTCGAATGAAATTTGGAACAGAAATTATTTACAATATTTCTTTTACTTAATTGTTTAAAACTTAGTTTCTTTAATTAGAAGTTAATTACCTTTGAAAATTAAATGACTTAATCTATTCACATTAGACTTCCGTTCCTTTTCTCTCATTGAGTGTAATAATTATTTATACCAGTTCCGATAAGATATGTAAAATTTATCACGCGGGGTCCTACTTTTCTGATGATTATGTATCCGCAACAATATATACCGCATAATATTCTTAAAAAAATCCAAAAAAGAAAAAAAAATACCATTGACTTTTCTTACAGAATTCTCTAACCTTTTGTTAGCCACACAAGTACATCAATAAGATTCAATTAAGTTTTATATTCAACAATTACCTACTCATGCTAAATAATTCAAAACTTTGTTTTATTTTTTACTTCCTTCTTATCAATATTCCTCACATTTTTATTTGCTTTTAAATTTATCGCCCTTATATAGGCAAGTTCACACAATCACTTATTGCTTATCGCCCTTATAGGCATTATTGTTTTCATATAGTTTATAAATACACTGATGAAAATAAAAATCTCAACACAAAGAAGAAACTGTGCTAGATAAACGAAATTTGGTAGGCGTGCTTATACATCTAAAAGATGACTTAGATTCAAATTTGGCATTAGGCGCTTAAGTGTGGCACTAGTATTTCCCTTTTGAGCAATCGATCCAGTGGACTTTAAATGCGCTCTTTAAAGTTCATGAGCGTTATTTATCATTGAGATTTGACGTAGTGAGTTGATTCCAGTCAAGAATGCAACTAAGAAAACCTTATCAACAGCTCCTTGAGTGGAATTTTATATTTGAAGTCGTAATATGAAATTGGCAACAGTAGTCCCAGGAAAAAAATTGGGGTTCAACCACGCACGGGTCTTGTGACCCGTGCGTGGTAAATAAGAAGACTAACGTATTTGCCGTACGGCTGTGAGGCATCGTAGTTCATCTGCAGCAGAAATTATAGCTATTTTTGGTGAAAGAGTGACACAGCAAACAGTAAAAAACCGATTGTTTGGGGAAAAGCTCTGAGCCTGATGCTCTGCAGCGTTCATATCATTAGCCCCAAATCACATCTGCGACTTCAGAGATGTTTCAGAGCTTGTTGGAATGAGGCGGTAGAGAATGTTGTATTCTCCAATGAGAGCTGTTTTGGTACCAGGGATGGTTGTAGATTGATTAGATGGCCAGGTCAGCTGCAGCAGGCAAATTTCTTCATCCGAGACATTTTAGACCCGCACCTTGAGTTATGGTTTGGGGAGCAATTTTCTATCATAGCAGAAGCTCTCTTGTGATTATTCTACACACTCTGATTTCAAATCTGTACGTCAATCTAATAATTCCGATTGTTTCGCTGCCCTTTATGAATATTATTCAAGGAGGTGATATCAAACAGAATAACGTGCAGCCAAATACCAGCGTTGTAACCCAACATGCTCTATAAAGAGTCGACGTGCTGCCTAGGTCTGCTAGATGACTAGGGTTTTCTCCAATCGAGCATGAATGGATGGCAACTGCAGCGCCATCCACAATCAAAATTAAACGCCCTTATAATGACAGACCCAGTGCGACAGGCATGTAATTCTGTACTACAAATTGATTTTCGGAACCTGCACGATACATTGCATGCATGTTTGCATACTTGGATTCCATATTCTGGCGGTTACTTAATTTATTAACGCACCATCATTTACCTTCTGAACTATCTCTTCTCGCGCCCGAAGTTTCATTCTTCTACAATAATTTCTTCTTGGTGTTGGGATTTTCTTTCCCTATTATGTATATATATATATATAGTGTAGTTTCAATTCAACTTGGAGTTAATTTATTAAGTGTTCATTACGTTCATTGATTAACTAAAATAATACATAAATCTGTATGTAAATTTAAGAAAAACAAGCAAACAAAAATATGCAAAGTGCTTTAACATCAGTATAAGATTTAAGAACGATAATATAAATTTATTTCAATTAAAACACCTAAATAAAGAGAAAAAATGTGAATTCGTACTCAAATTTATTTATCCCTCGAATTGTACATCCCTAGAATATCTCTTTAATTCTATTAAGTATATGTATAAATTACTTATGGTTAATAAGGATAAAATTTTGGAGCCTCCGTTTTTTAAATATTTAACCAAGATTTTAAATTCTTATATGATTATGTCTCTTCTTAAAGACGTAGTCCTACTTAGTCTTCTGGAATGATCATTATGACCGGAGTTTTATAATTTGCAGAATCTTTAAGCTTATATCCTATCTGAAATACGTAAACATTTGAGAAATTTGCTGCTGCAATATCACTATATCAGCATTTTGGAATTCTCTACTTGATAAAGGCTGCTCGGTTAGGTACCTCAAGAAATCCAGAAACATTCGTTTTACTTCATTGGCCAAGCGAAACTTCTTTTTATTGAAGGTGTTTAACTCTCTCGTGGGCTTTGGGAAGAGAGAGATTACTTCCATCTACATTATCTTACAAAATACACCTGCTCGATATTATAACCAGAGAAGGACTGATTTCCGCTTCAGTTTTGTGCTACTGCACTTAACTCAGGGATTATGACATATGTAAATTGGACAAAAGAAGATGGTACTAAAGAAGAAGTACCTTGTCCAAACGCTGTCGCTGTATATAGCGATGTCATGGGAAGGGGTAATAGCTTCGATAAAAAAAACAGAAAGGTACCAAATAATAAAATCCTTAAAATGGTGGCATCACGCGTATCTTTTATTTTATTATTAACTTTTCCATCATAAATAGTTTCATTCTGTGGCAAGGGAACAAAAAAAACAGGTCAGCTAACTTTCCGTATAGCATTAGCTCGTCAGCTAATAGAAAGAATAAGAGGGAAAGAACGTCCTGCTCGCTTTCAAGCAAAGAATTGTGCAGTTTCTTATGATGTGCGCTAAGACAATATGGTAAATCATATGCCAGAGATGGTTTCCAACTATAGACAATGTAGGAAATGTAACAGAAAGGGACAAGAAAAGAGGACCCGCTACATGATTGCAGAATGTGATGTCCCCTTGTGCATTGCAACAGGATTCTCATCTTTTTATGGCAAATACTCACTATTAAATTTAATTTTCTTTATGACGGTGAATGGGTAATTGGGAAGTCTTCTTCCCATCCCTAAAATTTAAATGCAAACATAAAATTCAGCAAAATAAAATATATTTCCTTAAATACTATTGTTTAATTGTTAACAAAAAGTAAATAAAAGAAAAACCTTCGAGAAATTCAAAACAGAAATAAATGGCCCACCAAACGGCTAAATGGTGTCCCATTGTTCCATCTGTAATGGTTTAGCTGTTGAATTTACATGATCTCATATGTATTTGTAGCCGTGGTTATGGTCAGAAGCTCGTGGCTAGCGTGTCACGAGTTTAAGCCTTAGTGGCACTGATGGCCCACCGTGTAAAGAGGCTGATGAATACTAAACCTCTTTTAGCTCAAAGTTCTCCCTTTACGTGATGTGGAAGTTTGGAGAGGAGTGCCAGCTCAGGTGTCATCATCGTCACTTGACCCTGGCTCAGAATTATGAGATCCATTGCCAATAGCCCTCATGTTGCTCAACACTGGTATGCTAAAAGCACTCCTCCTCTCATGTGTAATTAATCAAATAATTAAATTTCTAAATTAATCTAAAATTTTCTTTGTGTAAGCAAATTTTTTTTTCGAAAAACAAAATTATATGATTTTAAAAATTTAGATAAGATAAGATGAAAATTGACTCTGCATAACAAGTATATAATTTTGATTAAGTATAGATTGACATATTTATAATAATGAAGGAGTTTCCTTCCCTCTAATAAAAAAGAACAGTGTGTTTTATGCATATAAAACAAATAAACTGACGTAAAACAATTACACAATATTTAGAATTTTTTTTAAATATGTTCATTTAAAATTCTAACAACAGATATATACAGCTACTATATACAAATATTTTCTGTGAAGATAATAGGGGCTTTGAAAGGAGGATTTTATAACGCCTGTATAACAATAAAGCTAATTTTACATAAGGAGTTCACATGATTTAAAGCTATGTTTTAATCTATATAATTCTTACCATATCGCTTTGCCTGTCTGTTATCTTGTTCAATCGATTTTAAGAATAGATCTTTGTATTTTTCTCCAGTTTCCCGTCGGATTGCTAGCCAATAATATTTCAGCTCCAGCGAATTTCTTGACATTGTGATAAGAAATGCAGTGTCTAAAATATAACCAGTAAAAATTGTAGAAAATAATTTTCTTATTTTAAGCCCTGACTGTTTAAATTGAAACGTCGTATAAGTTAAATAGTTAAAAACTAAAATTTAAAAGCCTAAGTGCATATTGTTTTTTAAAATCATTCCCGTTAACAATAATATACTACAAAATGAATGATTTGGTTGCATATTTAAGCTGCAACCTAAAAGTATTAAAAAAAGTGCCTTAACGTTATTACAATTTTCTCACATATATAATTTACTTATATTGTTCAAAATACACTTCTTTTTCTCTTGATTAATACCTTTAATTCTGTCTACACGGTATTTCTATTATATATGTAATAAACTAATTTTTATTTTTTTCATCTGAAAATAAATTTTTGAAATGTTTTAAACATCTTTGTCATTGCACTTGAAGATATATTTTTGTTAATGAAAGAGAGAGGAACAAATTCCGATCTGAATTTTCTTTCCAAAGCTTAAAGTTATAAACCAGAAAAATATTTGGGAGTATTAAAAATAATATAAAAGCTAGTACGACAATTTTGCTTTCGTACCAGGATTGTAAATAGTTGTGATAGTCCCTTGTTGACAGAGATGAATCGAATCCACTCTTTGCTTTTCTAGCAATTTAAAAAGACCATTTATGAAATTGTTTTTTGTGCCACCTTTTATTTTTCAAAAACAACAACAGCAACAATAATCAAACTTCCTTATGTTACATATTAATACAATGAAAGGTATAAGTCTTATCTATCAATCCACTTATTTCAGAAACACCTAACACACCAATTTAAAAAAAAAGTTAAGTATTCTTTAAATCAAAATTGATTTTTAATATTCATTGAGCTGCAGCAAATCTTTAATTTGAAAGATATGAAAACAGTACAAGGTTTTTGTAAGCCATTCCATTAATAAGAGAGAAAGATATTTTAAGAATATATATAAATTTTATTTTAAGAATAATATTCATATAATAGTTTTTCTATATTTCATAAACATTAATGCAATATAATTCATGTGATAAAATTACGATGGACAAACAAAATTTTATTCTTTTAATGAAGTATGATATAATTTCACTAGTTTTATATTTCTAATTATAGTATTCTAGGAGTAATAATAGAGTACTTTTAAAACCACTGTTCACGATATATAATGAGTATGAACAAAACTAGAAAAAACGGCCCTAGAAAAAAAAGCAAACAGTTTTCACATGGCAAATAAAACATTGACTCCTAAAATTACTTCACAGAAATCACCAGTCTAAAATTTAAATTTAAATTATTTATAGATGTTGACAGGATAGATATTAACTGAACATTTGCAATAGTATTTTCGTTGACAGAAAGGTTAGTAAAAATTTATACCATAAATCGCTAAAAATTGAAAAATCTATACCATTCGTTTAGTTTGGATATTATTGTACATACGTTCGCAGAGGTATACTTATAAGGTTTTAGAGACGTTTTCAGTGTTCGGACATTTTTCTACAATACAAAATTTATAATTAAATAAAACAACAAAATAAAAAATCGTGACTTACACACATCATTAAATATTATTTTAAAATTATATTTGATTCTTCTATTCTAATATGCTTATATACGACAAATTTCTCACTTAATCTATCGATTGTTTGAGAGTTTCTGAGATTTTACAGGTGTTTCTAAATGATAAAATTTACATTAAAGACAGTTAGCTTAAAATCCTACAGAATATCAAAATGCTTCCTTCACATGTGGAAATTGGCGATTAGTGTACTAGTTCAAATAGATTATAAGGTCTGCACTGATAGCTTGTTAAATGTTGAGCAATTTAATGGTACTCTATACTCTTAAATATATTTTTCATTAATTAAATTTCTAAAGACATTGAAATTTCTAAATAAAATTTTAGCGAAATCATCAATTTATACAAGATTGATCAATGTAATTGAATGGAACCAGGGAATTATACTAATTCTGTTTAATGTCTACTAAGAAACGAAAACAGCGTTATCAAGTACTTTCAAATAATTCAAGACAGTTACAAATTTAAATTATAACGAATGAAAGTAATAAATGAAATCCTTATATATATATTTTTATGTACAATCAGCATTTTGTTATACAAACCTGAGATTGTCATGGTGCAGGATACGTTCGATTCCTTCAACCCATCATTTTCGGGATATGGACACATTCTAGCCTTAGCATATATTTCTAACATTTTTGACGAAAAATCCTCTTCTTGCTCCAATTTTTCCCGCTGTAAAACACGTTTGTATGGAAATATTGTGACTGATAAATAAATTAAAAGCTCAATTGTGATTCTTCAGAATTAAAAAGCAGAAAAATTCCAATATGATCAGCTTTTATTGAAAATAAAGAACACACTATATTTTTTCTTATTTAGAAATAAAATACATTCCAATATTTAAGAGACAGATATTAAAATAAATTCAAAGTATATTTCCTTAGAAACATTATGCAGATGAGTTTATTCCAAATGTTCTGTGTATTGGATTGAAATTTAATTATTTTGGTGCTTACAATACAAATACATTTAAAACAAAGGCCAAATACTTAGGTCAGATATTTTGAAAGTTAGATGATTAAACCTTTGAAACTGAAAAACACAAAATGTCCTTCACATTCTCTGAATCAAATACATTAATTGATTTCTGAATTATGAGAATGCATTCAAGAAATATTAATAGAGGGAATACGAAACAATTTCTTATTCAAACATTAGACAATAGAAAATACTTAAAAATTTATATATAAGTATATTTTATTTAAAATATTCTTAAGAAATGTTTACGCCATAGATACCCCTTAAAGTCAAACAAATTACCAATAGTATCCAATAATGGGTAACACTATCTTTGAACCCAATGGATTGCAACAATGCATGTTTCGGCATGGACTATATCAGATAGTCCTTATCTGACACTAGAATATTCTAGTGCTTATCAGACACTAGAAGTACAAGGAGATGATACAGATCTGCAGAATCTTAACAATCCCCTTCGGATTATAAAATATGATGGAACAGAATCACACACAGAAAATGGAATATTTCTCACGAGGGCAACAATGGAGGAGATTACCCATAATCTTGTTGGTCTTAGAAGTGCTAGATGGTCAGGGGAGTAAAAAAGTCATGTCAGTAAGAGTCAAAAAACCATTCGGATATAATTCAAAAGGAAAGGCAAGGTGTATCGTTTCGTTGAGGAATTGTGTCTCCTGTGGGATACTGAACACTCAGAAATGAAAATCTATAGTCATTAGGTGTATCGTGATTACTAAGTAAGCAGGATCAGAGGTCTCATGCTAGATCTCGTAAATGGTCGCCAGATGAGAATGCTATCCCCAACAGCTTGAACAGCCCTTGATTGTAAGAAAGTTTCATCACTTTATGCGCACTCCTACCCTGTCATTTCCACATTAAACCGTGAATTTAACCCTAGAATTCTACCCTTTGAAAAACTTACGGGAATGGTACTTTTCTTCTCCCAGACGATCTGAGTTTTGGCATGTTTTAGACATTATATTATTTAAAAGTTAAAACCATAAAAATTATACTACCTTCAAATGGTATGACATTCAATCTTCACGTAAACAAGAAAGCAAATTTATTATTTTTTGAAGCAATCTTTAAACATGTCAACATGACGCTCTAGAACCTAATAAACAAAATTTGCGAGTCATTTTGCCCACTTACACAGACAAAGAGCACAATTTTTTCTTCTTTTTTTAGTTTCCGATTTCTCAGATGGTCCAATGTTCTGCTCCAAATTCAAAAGTTCACAAATAACTGTACTTGTTGATTGGGGCAAAATTGCTACATTTAGGCGTTTCCCCATCCATTTAGCAAGAAGATCTTCACTTAGCTTTATCGCAAATTTTCTTCTAGAAAATGCTTTTTCAGATTTGGGAGAGCCATATTATGCACATATATAACATGTCCGAGTAAGGAATTGAAAATATTAATGCTTTATGGGTTTATCGGATTAAAAATACCGACAATTGAATGTCTTTTATTATACAGATAAGACTTGGTTGAATAATTGTTAAATATAACACTAGATGAGGTTGTAAATGTGAACAAAAGGGGCAAGCAAAAGAAAATGAAACGTCAATATGAATTAGAGTAAAGGAGATATAAATATGAAATCAAGTTTTCATTAGAGGGAATTAAAATAGAGAGCAAAATAGGAATGATCATATTAAAAACTTCGAACAAACCTCAAATGTGATACCAAGATTAAGTACTAAAAGTTTAACTCAGAAATTTGATCCTACAAATAACTATATTTGTTTTTATATTACTTTGTTTGAGTGAGTGAGTGAATATTTGCATCGCACTGTTCAGCTACACGAGGGCTTTTGGCGACTGACCTCGTGATTTTGAACCATGGTCAAGTGACAAGGACGACACCTGAACTGGCACCCCCTCTCCTAACTACTATACCACACCAACGGGAGGACGTTTGAACTCTCGACAGATTCAACGTGCATCGCTCCCCTATACGGCGAATCTTCAGTGGTACTGAGCTCGAACTCATGAAACGCCAGCCATGATCCTATGCCCTAACCACTTGACTACCGTGGCCACATTACTTTGCTTAAATATCCGATTCAACGAACCGATATCGTGAAAAACGTTTTTGGTGCTTTTTTCATTGGTCTACTATTAAAAAATGTAACACAACTAATAAATACACGAGAAGAGACTATAAATTGTGAATATATTAAAATCTAGTTTCTAAAGCAATTTTAAACGACTTAAAGAAATTTTAGACCATTTTTCTGCACATCAAAATAGGAGCCCAGAAATTATTTGGATTGATTTTGTGTATGCAATTAAAAATTATTTTTCAGAATAGATATAGTGCTTGAAAGTAAAAACCTTTAAGCAACTATCATAGTTAATTATCTGTGATCCAATTAAACGAAAATACTTCATTTATTATTTTTATTTATCAAATGTTTGGCCATTGAATAACTGTTACTACATAACATTACATGTTACTGCATAACATAATCACTATATAGCATAAAATGTTACTCAGTGGCGTAACAGAGATGATTAGGCCCCCCTGCAAAGTCAGGTTTTGGGCCCCCATCTGGATCTTACAAAGGTTATATATTTGGCGTCAGTTAGGATTTAGGCCCCCTAGAACCCTGCCCCCCCCCGAAATGCGGGGGTATACGTTAAGCAACTGATGTTACTACATAACATAATATGTTGAAAATCATTACTTCTTGGATTATTGATTATGGATAAAACTCAAGACGTACTTTTCACGAAGTTAGATGACTATAAAAGTGGGAGAATGAGTTACATTAATAGTGTTTTCTTACAAACTGAAAATTGGACACAATCAACTGTATATATAGAAAATCCCAAGATTTGTGCTTTCATATCCAAATACGTAAAAAATAATGCTACAAGTTAGAGGAGAGAAAATAATAATTCCGAATAATATTTTTCTACAAGTGACAAATGTGGTAGAAAACTTTGCTCCACAAGCACTCATCTGGTTTTCACCATAATACAGATAATGGTAGAATTAAGTATTATCCAGAGAATATATTTCTATTCAATAATTTAAAAATTCTAATGAAGAGCCCGTTAAATTACAAACAAATTCTCTGTCTATGAAAATGAAATTTTTCTGAACCGTTCTTTTTGTTATGATTGATATTAAAATCTTTGTAAATTTGACTCGTAAATATGCCTAAACGAAAATTTATGCAACAGAAGTGGAAGATGGAAGTATTAAAATATCAGGGTATTTTGGGAAATCAATGTAGAAACTGTTGGACCCTACGGAAAAATAAATAATATTAATAAAGATTTGTTTTCACTTTCTTTCATGTTGTTTCAACTCATTTGACGATACTATATGTTGTTACTGGTAAAAAATCTTCAAGCATACTAAAATATCTTTTTCTCATGAGCACTTTGAAAGTATTAAAAAAAATTCATCATCCTCCCAAAAATATACATCTATATTTTGAATCCAAATATATATGCCCTACTGACGATTGCTATAAAGCAGAACATAAAAATCAATTTAATATCTAAGGATTGATAATGATACTAAGGAAGAAAATGAAGCATAGTTCCGTTGTCAAAAATATATATTAAATGAGATAGGAAAAGATCAAATCGTAAATCAGGAAACTAGTGCAATGTGTGTGAATGGACTTTCCATAAAAATACCTTCCTCATTGTAGAATAAAAGATCATAAAACTATTTTTAAAAAAGTATTCAAAATGCCGACAACGTAGAATGGGATTCAATAACTATGAACGATATAGAGATCACAACATGAATAAAAGGCACAAAAATATATATATAGTGTCAATAGTAATACCCTATTCTAGAAAAGCCTGAATTTTGATGGGAGAGGCCGTAGCAGCCTTCTTCGATGTACACTTAGCACAATGGGTAAAACTGGTTCTGCACAAATGCTTTCTTTTAAGAATAACATTACGCACATAATTTGGGCGAATGTAAGGAATTTCTTCAATGAAAATGTTTTAAATTGTTGATGCCGCATTGATGTTATTGACGGGTTATCATTTTGTGACGGGTGCTTACGCGTTTCACTAACCTTCTCTCGTATTCTTTAAATATTTTATTTATTTCAACCAATCTCCACCGAGAGCCAAAAGCGTGACTTATGCAAATGAGATATTTTCGGGTTTAGCGAGTTCGAAAAGGATATGAGAGGGGAAATGAAATGAAGAGAGGAAGGAATTGAGACAGTAGTTTTTCTAGTGGAAATATAGTCGTCGGGTAAAGTCTATTGAAAAGTATACATAAAATCGGTTCGGGACGGAACTGAGAGAAAGCTGAGATTGAAGCCGCTCTTTAAAGCAATCTAGTTATAGAAGAAGTAATTAGAAGAACCTGCCTTAAGAAAAGGTATCAGGTCAGTTTGTTTTCTCAAATTAAATATAAATGTGTAGCTTAATTGTACGCGTCGTCCTCCGTGGATTCAGTTAGGATTCCGTCGTTCATAATCGAATTCTTCTCATACTCCACTGTGTTTTATTGTTCTTAAAATTTGAATAGTATTTGTGTAATCTCTCAATTAAGAAAGGTCAATAAATAAGATTGATTTATTAAATAAGTAGTAATTAATCATGAATTCAACACATTCAGATTTAGATAATACAAGAAGGGGAGTTAATAATCTTAGAGGTAGTGATAGACTACGACAATTTAGTTAGAGATAATCTTTTTTTATTCTTCATTTAGGTATTTATATGATTAAAAACAAACACATTACTACGGTGATTAACACAGTTACAAAAAGTAGCAGAAATTTATACATTTAAGACAAAGAGTTTCTACAGTCATGGATATTTATATGAATCAGAAAATCCGCGTGAGCTTCCTCTGATGGAGGCTATGTTTGGTGAAGATCTTGTATATATGGTGATTGAAATAGAACAATTGAGGGGAAACATCTTGTTAATTAGTTTACATTTATTTTTAGTTATGTAAAAAAATGTTTGCCTTTCAGTTTTTTGGCAGATAAATTTTTGATACATTTCCGTTAAGGGATAAAACTAAAAATGTGTGTGAATTATCACGCAAAGTTTTGGAGTGCTTAATACTGCACGGAATTAAAATAATTTGAGATAAAGCTGAGGTGAATTTTTTTATATTTATATATATTCCAGTTTTTTTAGTACAAATCAAATCTTTTAATGTACAATAAGTGCTATAACAAGCAATAGTAGTAAATAAATAATTTTTAACTTACTTTCATAATTGGCTCAGCATCGGAAATGTAATGTCCCTTTGAAGCTAATTCGAACCACCGATACAGAGTTTCGTTCTCTTCCTTCAAGTATTTCCAAGGAAATCGTGAACATTTATCGTAAACTTCTTGCATATAAAAACGTAACTCCTTAGATTTCACATCCTGTCAGCTCAAAGAGAATAATATAATGGTAATTTGTATTTATTCTTCTAAGAAATTTTATAATACTTATACGTATATATCTAATAATAATTTTATAATGCTTATGCGCACATATCTAATAACAATTTTATAATGTACTTTAATTAACATTTTTTAAATTTACTTTATAATAATTCTTTAGATAATATCAATGCTACATGTACACATAGCTCTTATAGTCAATTCGTACAAATAATCAAAAATTTATGCTTGCACAGATTAGGGAACGATTTATTTTTTACTATTCATGATGATTTGAAAAGGTGTGGGTATCATGTATGTACTCTCTAAATACCTGATTTTCACTGAAAATTTAAATTTTGTAACAGCACATTTTTTATTAATTCTTTCAGTTTAAATACACTCAAAGTTTAGTTCGTCAAATGATTTTTGTTACTTGTAGACTTTCAAAAGGATATAAATTTTAAAAATGACGGAAAGGAGTTCTTTTTTGAAGTTGAGGTTATTTTTTCATTCGTGTACTTTTATATGATTCATAAGAAACTTTTTTTAGATGTTAACTTTAGATATTTTTAACAATGTTATGGTTAAGCTTAGTGAATCTTCGTCAAAATACTCTCCGAATGTATTACTTTGATCAATATTCTCATTAGTCTTCCTTTTGATGTAAATCCATATAAATATTGTATTAATTAGAAAAGATCATTCTAAGAGTCTAGCAATAGCTTTTTTAAGCTAATAAACATTTATTAAATATCATTATGTGCACTACTTTTTGGAAGCAAAATGTTTCTTCAAACAACGCATGCCTAAAAAGTATTACAAAAATCATGACAGGTTGCGCTCTATTTTTACGTTGCTTTAAACACACACATACATATTACTCTCAGTTTCTAACCCTTTTTTTGAAGTGTAGTACGATCGATATGGAAAATGATAAATTGTGCGTTGCCTAAGAGATAGAACAACCCTTAACATGTAAAAGGGATAATTTACAGATAGAGATAATAAGAAAATTAAATAAATTTTTATATTTTGAAACTAAATGTGACAAATGTAACATTTTATTCGGATTTTACATCTAAAATTTTAAATAAAACTTTTCTTTTCATAAAAAATGAATTACACACACAAATTTGGCTGTTTTTTACTTCATTCGAGTTTGCTGTGGATCAAGGACAAATAGATTCACTTTTACTTACTGTAATTTTGATTTTTAAGTTTGAAAAGAATAAAGTGATGTTTGAATAACATATACATATCTAAGAGCATATCATGATGTGAACTTTAAAAAGCCTCTTCTTGTCATCTTACATCCAGAAGTCGCGATTGTTGCAGAAAACACGGAAGACATACCTAGATTTCAGTCGACATCAAACGATAAAATCATGCCGCCCAGATGGTATAGTGCAGATCCCGCAACTTATGGCACTCGTGCCACGTATTGCACGCAGTGCAACTCTCAATGGCAAAGGACACCGAAGCTATGCGATAAAGTTAAATCGCTCTGTCTCTTCTTTCTACGCCTCAAGCATTTTTATGTAAAGGCTATATCTTACTTTCAATTATTTGTCAAAAAACAATTCTGCCGAATGTTCTTGCGAGTAGTTTGTGTAATTTATGTAAAAAAAAACTTCATCTGCTTAAATGGGACTTGTGATTCATTCTTAGTGTTAAATATTAAATTCAGATAAAAAGGATTGTGTAATACTTGTAAAAGGAAGCACCACTCATTGCAGCGTCGTGAAAAAAAATCTTCAGAATTAATGAACAAGATTTACCGGATTGTGAAAAGATTTGCAAGATAACTCTATCGATAAATTGACAGCTATTTTAAATTGCTGTACGTCATTGCCAAAGCAATTTAACTATTTGAAGAAAACTATGTGGACTCTGCGTTCCGCATTTTGATCTCTACATCTATGAAAGCAAATTATTCTTATATGAAATATTTCTGAATCCACAAAGAGGTTGTTAAACAAATGAACATTCAGAAACCTGTTTCAAATGGAAAGTCTCAAATTATGCCCCTGATATTGCGTTATGAAGTAGAACTTTGTAGGGACAGGTTCGAAATTAAAATTAAATTTTTTAATTTAAGTATATTGCTGGAAGGCTTATATTTTATGTTGTTTACTTCTTATTTTAATAAATATTTCTAAAAGATACAAAATACAAGATAAATGTATCATTAAAATTTTTTATTTTTATGTTGAAAGAATAGTTATATATCCAAGTGTTTATTTTAAAGTTAATAATTATTTTAAATGATGCGTTTCTAATAAATAGAACAAAACTATAAATCTGTATTTTTGACCGCTATTTCCTAATTCTGCATGCATTGCAACGAGAATCGAATTGTTTCAAATATTTTCTACTGCATGGCACCCTGAATCATATTGGTATATTGGCTTAGAACACCACCGGTATAAGGTTGCCGATCCCTGGTATAATGGTACAAGTAAGTGACGTTGATTGCTTGCTGAAGTCTGGGTTTGAATTCAAGAGAAGGTATTATATGTTTGCAATGTAATGTGCCTGTACTCAGGTGGGTATCCTAAACATTCGTTGAACCTGAAGTTCTCTTGTGAGGTTGGTGGTAGGGTAAGAGAATTGAGAGAAACCCAGTGAGTTCCCCCTGCAAGGGACAGGGCGTTTTGGTGGGGCTCAGCCAAAACGTATTGTTACTTGCATGGTTCCGAAAACTGTAGCCAGTACGATAAATGAGTTCTAGTTCCTAGTCGCGATGAATTTCGGGGACCTCGATCTGATATAGTCGATCAGGTGGTATTAACAACATGAATAAAATTATTGCTATAATGTTTTCATTTTAGTTTATTCAAAATCTTTCTTCAAATTAGAACATTGTTTGCATGAATGTAAGTTAATCCCATGACATACTAAAAATGAAAAAGATTTTTAAAATTCAGCCAAAATAATGAAACTAAATTATATGCTGCAGTGGCTTCTTATGCCTTTTCCATTAAGCGAAACTTTTGGGATTCTTTAAAACGGTGTTTAATTTTTAGAACCTTTCCTTGTGAATGAATTGTAATACGTGAAAATATAGAAATTACTTTTTAAACAGACCTGTAATGCAAAAAAAGAGACACATTATTAGTGTCCCCAATGAAAAAAAAAAGTGCTGGTAGTAGAGGGATACTAGTAGAGGGATAAGTAGATGAGAGTCGGGTATTATGAAATATTTTTAACCTTTCTAAAAATTACTTAACTGGTTTCTGATCAAAAATTTCCAAAATAACAATACAATAAACGATTGTAAGGAATTATCATTTGTCAATAGAAATAATATTTATTTAGTCGTTATAAAAAATTTATTTTAAGGTATCCGAACACGTTGAAAATGACGAAATTCAGTCAAGACAGATATTGACTTTACGAAACATACTTTGTTTTGTTTTAACACTACCTAGAGGCCAAGTTACAATCAATTTTATAAATTTAGAAAAACCGGAAGTGGGTTTTTGATCTACCAGAATGGGCATTTAAATTCCTCAAAATCTATCATGGGGAGTCTGATAACTCAAGATTCAAATATATTTTTAAAACTTGTAGTGGATCACTTGACGTTAATACAGTTTTTTCAAATATTAATTTTATTTATTAATTTTAAAATTATTCTGCGTTATTTCTGACGTAAATACGTGAAAGTCATTTTTGTTTTTTGAGTCTATTTACAATAGTCACAAATATAATCTTCCTTTTCTCCAGAACAATCAAGGGGAACCCACAGAAAACAGTTGGAAGCATTGAATCCAAATTTCCTCTCGTTGGGCTTCGGAGAATTTTCATTTACACACACACCACACACACCACACACACACACACACCACACACACACCACCACACACCACACATCACACACACCACACCACACACCACACCACACCACACACACACACATTTATCGTCTTCATTATCTGGTTCTTCTTTAGTTAATGTCATGAAGTCTATTACAAATGATAAATTAGAATGGAACGATTTATTGTTGCACTTCGGGTATTATGGAATACCTAGCATTTCATAATACCTGACTCGTCATCTGGGAAAATGAATCCTTAAACTGAAGTACAAAACATTGTCAGCTAAAAAATGACCACATAAACTACATTTCTTTTAATTTACATCATGCTTAACTTTAATGTTCGCTTTCCATGTGTTTTAGTAGGTTAAAATGTTTGAAAACTTAACTGCAAAAACTTTTGAAAATCGCGAAACACGCTTTTTCTATAGTGAGTGATATGGCAACATCAAGTGGTCAATTCTCATTGCAATGCATCATGAGAGTCTTTCTTTAGTAGTTCAAGGTTTTCCGCACTAGCAGCTACAAAACAAATCCAAAACCGTGGTATTCCATATTACCGACTATTCTATAATACTCGACTGTCATCCATTTAATAATCGTATAAAATGATTGACCTTGGAGAGAGATCTGAGAAAAATCTCCTGGAATACAGTAAATGTTTTCAGAATGGATGTACAATGTTCATGAGAGTTCGGCAAATTTCACATTCATGGGCTTAGGATTCTGTTAACATAATTGCTCCAGCGTTTAATGCATTTTTTGTTGATATTTTGATTGAGTAGAAATAAATTTGGCTTAAAACCTTTGAAATATCTTTGAATAATTTGGCTTCTAAGGCTTCTGCGAAACCTGATTAGTCCACTGCCGCTGCAAATATGCTGATAATGAGAAAAAAGTCCAACAAAAAAGGTTTAAAGTTAAATGCTTCATTTTTCTCTCTTTTGGTGATTCTTTCTCTCGTAAAGGTTAAGACTGAATTAATGACTTATAAATTAGGTAAATATAATTTTAATTAATACTAGAAATTTTGGAAATCAAATAAGATTTTCATTAAAGGAGAAAAATAAAATAATCATTTTCAGAAGTTAATAACATTTATTTCAATTTAGATTATACGTATAAAACACACAATCAGGCTTTTTTTACAATTATCATCTATATTCCAACTAACATAAAAACTTACAATACAGTTTTATTTTAACTTACGAGTACTTTGCTAGTAGCTTTCGTAATATTTACAGACCAGTCCCATGCTGCCTGGGCCAAACTTTGAGCTATTTCGGTTAATTTCTTATCCATTTCATCCATTAACACAATTGCTTCTTCATGGTATTTTGGCTGTTGTTTCCTTCTGTTTTCTTTTTGCCTTCATTTCTGTTTAAACTATTTCTTTTGGCTTCCAAAACCAATGAACAGTAATACAAGAAAGTAGTTGCTATCATAAAAGTTCCCACATGCATTGCTGCTGTAACAATCTTGAAGCAGCTGTTTAAAAATTTAAGAATAATCATATTTTTTCATGCCTTATGCTAATGAAAAATATCTGAAATATATTGGAAAGCTACCATTCTTATAAAATTTTAGTAAAAAATATTAACTAATTGTAATTCTAATATGGCGGTTATGATGACTTTAATATGCTTTTTAACACAAGAACATCCGTCGGTGTCGATTGACACCGGAGTTTGTTTAGTTTGCTCTCCTTTCTGCATTTTGCAGGGAATTTGGAAATTTTCGCGACTTTAAATCATTTTTCATGGTGATTGACAGAAACGTTTGTGGTTCTAGTTAATTAGAAGAAACTTACAACTGACTATACCTAGAACATTCGCTGGTGTCGTTTCGACACCAAGGCAATTTATCACTATAAATAGCTGTCATTCAGCAAAAAATAGTTCACTAAGTAGGCATCGTTAGTAAAACAAACTTCCGGAAGTAAAAACGCACATCCATTTGGCTTTGAATGCAGTGTTACTGGGTTCACAGGGAATGAGTCAATTACATTAAAATCGTTTTGTTTAAGTGTTTCGCTGCATAGCATTTGCTTATCTACTCATAAAAAAATTCATTCGATTTTCGAACCTTATGCACTCTGAAATGATGACTCTTAGAAAATGTCTAATCCCTGATAAAATTGTTAATTTGTTGCGATAGCTTTCTGAGAATGAACCACAATTTAGATTTCGATAAGACATAAGATTGAGTGAAAATGACTGCGAAGAATATGAGGAAAGTAGAGATGAAATTATAATAATTCTACTAAATTATATTATATATTATTATTTATACAAGATTAGTAATATTGACTATTGTTGCAGATTTACGGCTTGAAATGTTTTGCGACATAGCGGTGATCTAAGTTTTTCGAAACATAATGCCAAAGTCAATTTTTTGTGATATAAAGTGTCATACTGTATGATAATTATATGAAAAAAGTGATTTCTTTAAATAAACTACTTGCGACAACTTTTTAAATATTTTTTTGTGGTTTTTAGATTTGTTTCGTACATTTTAAGAAAAATATACAAAAATTAAGAAGAGAAAAAGAAATTATTATTACTAAAATGGGAAAAATTTGGTAAAAATTCACAAAAAATAACATAAACAACGGAAACTCTTCTGTACCAAAAGTTTGATAAATCTGTAAGTTAAAAAACTTCTAATATTATACAGAACATTTACAAAAAAATTCAGTTAATTAGCTTCAAATCTTTTTCAGCAACCGCTGACCCAGTTTGATTATTTTCAAAAAATCACATTTCCAGTAAAAAGCGTTTTAAAGTATGACATCTTGCTTAAAGTAATGACATCTGCTTTTACTAAAACACTTCTAGTTTTTGTTCTAGTGAACGGAAAATAATACACTTGGTATCTCTGTAAAGCTAATAAGATAGCCTATAAAATAAAATCTTAAAAAGTTACCAATTTTTGGCAAAATTCTCAATTTTAGGATATTCGGATACCTCAAACTAGAACAAATTAAAGTATATCCAAGGTACAGCCCTACGTGATGCGTGTGATACAGACTTCAGAAGTACATATCTTAATATGACATATACAGGGTGATTCATAAGGAACTATACATTTTCAATGCATTATAAATCAAAAAGAATTAAGGTGTTACATGTTACTTGGAACAGAATTGTATGGGATTATTTTGAGTTTTGTTAGGGACACTCACAGATGTTCTATGCGTGAACCCTTAGCTACACATCACACATTGAGCCAGTGAACCAGTGCTTCTCAAAGTTTCAATATTCGCGGTCCAATATTCAATCCTAATTTTCATCACGCCCCCCCCCCTCATACAATAACAATGTATTGGAATTAAATAATACCTTACTTTGATCTAAAACTACGATACGACCGTAACCTCTTAAGTGCCACCGGCGTATGCAAACGCCTCGCTCAGTCAAAGCGTTAATTTCCTTGGACGTATATATACGTCTTTCCGAAGTAAGATCTTTTCTCTACACTGTTTTCAATAAAATTATTCCGAAGGCTTTGCGATGCAATAAGAGAACTTTGAAAATGTTTGTGAAGGATTTACTTATTTCAAAGGATTAGCTTCTTTATCCCCCCCCCCCAATACATCACATACGCGCGCCTACGTGGAAAACGGTTGGTATAGGGAAGCGAATCCCGTAACTTTTAATCGGCAGTTATGGGATTGATCATAAACCGTAGAAATTATAAAGACAAGCCCATAGAGTCACTGGTAATTATTAAACTTGTTCCTAACTTAGTATTGTTAAATTAATCATAAAATATATTGTATAGCACTGATACATTTATAAGTGTAATATATCAGCGTAAATGTGTATTTTATTTTTTATTACCTCAGAATTTATTTGATTTGTTTTGTTTTCAGAAAAAAATAATTTTTCAAAAATAATCTTTTGTTTTTGTTTTTTCAATAAGCACGCGCCCCACAGTTTGAGAAACGCTGCAGTAAAACATTTCCAACCAAATGCGTGTTAAAATATCTGAATCAAGTCTATCTATAGCGGTAGTGATATCATGTTTCGTCTCCGCTAGATCAGCAGCAAAGGAAGGGACGAATACCTTGTCCTTTACGTAGCCCCTGTAGTAGAAATCACAAGGTGTTAAGTAAGCACACCCGGGTGGTCACTTAGTAAGTGGCATGTTAATTGAGGTAATCTCGCTCGCTGACCGACCAGCGTGGTGGTGCATAATCCAATTGGAGAAGGAAGCTGTCAATATTGCCCTGCAACTTTGTAGCAACAACCAATGTATTTATATATGCATCAAAAGTGGCTTTCATCACATTTTGGTAAATTCCAGAACACAAAAAGCTTGTTTGATGGCATGCATCACCATTTTGACTAACTAGTCATATGGCATGCATGCAATTAACTACGTCACATTCATCAGGGTCAAGATACAAACTTTAAGAGTACGAATATATCTACTTTACAGTTCACTGAGGTGGTGTTTGTCTTTGATTGTTAATGTCTTACAACATCTGGAAACTGTATACTTTTTTTATGAATCACTCTGTATATATTATGATACATAAGAACGCAAAACTTCATGTACAGATGACAAACTCTTAAACAGTGTTGTTAATAAATTTTAGTTTAAAAAAACTAAAAAATACGCTTTTAAGTGAGTGTCATTGTGGTAAAGGTTTGGGTGCTTGTGGCACATTTTTACACTCACTCAGCATTTTGGAATAGAACTAATAAGAGATTATAATAATTAATATAGAGCACCTCACGCTTTTACCCCAATGACATTAATTTCCTGGTTAATCATTTTATTTTTTATTAAGAATTATTTTTTTACTTTTTAGTTCGATTCACTGTAAAAGCGTTCTTTGTAGTTTTTTTTAGCTAAAATTTATTTATCTGTTTTTAGTTAGAAAAGCATATTTTTTCCCCCAGTTTTTCAAACTATCATTAATTATTGTTGAATTTATCTTTCAGTTAGATATTTGGAGCCGGAATTACATGGCTGCTGGAATTAGTCTTGCTCTTCAATGGATGTTAATTAACGGGTCTGAAGGGTAATTATTTTCTCCATTTACGGGGCATCGAGTGAGTCCCTGTATCATTATATTTCAAAGATTCCGTCTATAGATAAAGGTCAAATTGATAAAAGTGTGTTAGGGTATCCGACTGGTTACGACAACTTTTTTTTTAAAAAAAAAAGAGATATGGTGATTTTTTTTTGTTATTTTTTAGATTTGTCTAGTGCATTTTAAGAAAAATGTGCTAAAATTAAGAAGAGAAAAATAAATTATTATTACAAACGGGGAAAAAATAGGTAACAATTGACAAAAAATAGCATAAACGCGGCCCATTCTGCGTCAAAGGTTTATAAACAAATTTTCAATTTTTTCAGTCTAATGTGTTGCTATATTATTCAATTTTGAAATGACCTTCAGGATAAGAGATATTTTCTTTTTTACAAAAATTAGAGCCCTTTATCTCGGTTAATTTATGAAAATGCTTAAAAAGACAGTGATTATATTCATGTAAGGGACTGTAAATTTTATAATACAACAGTGATTGATAAATCTGAAAGTTAAAACAATTTTTTTATTATACAGAACGTACAGAAAAAATTTCAGTTAATTATGTTCAAAACTTTTAGCAATCGCTGACCCTGGTTGATTATTTTCAAAAAATCACATTTCGAATAAAACGCATTTTAAAGTATGACATCTTGCTTCAAGTAATGGCATCTGCTTTTACTAAAACACTTGTATTTTTTTTCTAGTAAACGGAAAATGATAAACTTGGTATTTTTAAAAAGCTAATAAGATGGCCCATAAAATAAAATCATAAAAAAATTGTCATTTTTTGGCAAAATTTACAGTTTTAGGGTAGTCGGATACCTTAAGAAGAAATATTAAGTGTCAATCGTATTATAACCTTCTAAAAGTATTTCTATAATGTCAATTCGTATCATCACTTCTAAACGTATTGTTTTATAAAAATTAAAATATTTAGCAGTTAGAGCGAAATTATTTTTTTTCACGTGCACAAGTCTTTTTTTTTCATTTTCGAAAAAAGACAATGTTTATATTATGGTAAGAAATTGCTGACGCAAACCCACCCTCCCCTTTCTCACATAAAAGAACCCCTTTTTTGTTTTATTTTTATTAACCACAAGTATATTCGTTTTAGTGTTGCACCTTAATCTTTTAGTCGCCAAATCTGGAAATGGATATGCAATAAGTGCCAAATCTGGAAGTGGTATTTGGAATTAGTCGCAAATCCTGAAATCGTTATTCCTGAGATCTGTGATCAGGACATTGAACAAAATTCTGAAATTATTGCATTGTCACAGGTTCTTGACAAGTGCAAAATTTCGAATTTATCTGACTTTTTAAATTGGGTAAAAGTCGAGTTTAAGGGTTCCGTTACATACAAGTGAAATTATAAAAGCGTGTTAAAAAACCAAAGATTGTACGGTGGAAATATGCGAAGACAACATTTATTACTGATTTTCAAGGTGTGTACTGATTTCCAAATCACAAAGTACAATTTGAGTAGAACCACTAAGAGTAATAAACGATGCAAGTAAACTGAAAAAGTGTTATTATTCAAAACCTTAGAACTGCGCCAAGAAAGAGGAATATTTTCAAAGGCCTCTAGCTCAAAATTTAAAACACAGATGCAATTCAAAAATTAAATTAAATTTTCCATGCATTAGTATATTTACTTTTCATTTTTGAGGTCTTAAAATTGATTTTACAATTGTTAGATACCTTAATTATTTTCATTTTCACATTTCCTTATCATTGATGTCAAAATAATCTCATTTGACTTAATTAAGTGGTATATATAGGGAAAAATGCTCGTAAATGAATAGCATGAATAATTTGAATATTATTCATATATATATATATACACACTTATACGTTAATATTGAAGTTTTTTTACGTTTAAGATAGAAAAACCACATGGTGTGTGAGTATAAATTAATATTTAACATTGTGGAAAATTTTGTTAACATGATTTCACCTAAATCAAATACAAAATTATGAATAAAAAATTTTTGAATTTAACAGCTGGAGTAGAATATATTTAAAATTTTGATAGTTGAATTGATAATCTTAACCTTAAAATTTTAAAAAATTTGTAGATTTCTTTTACATTTTAAATGTAAAAAAAAAAGCATTAGTAATAAGGAATGTCTACGATTAAACATTTCATCTTTTACTTATTAGATATTTGAGAAAAAAACCGTTCTATATATTTAAGAGTGAATATTAATGTTAATGAAAAAATACACTTACTTCAAAAAATAAAGCATAAGGTAGGAGCAATAACGCCTAGAACTAACGTTAAGTTAATAGCTTTTTAGAAGCAATCATTCACCTAGGAATTTCACGGAATTATTGCAAAAGGGATAATTTAAGTTTAGATTATGCAAAATATTTTAGATGTAAGTTTTCTTTTTTTTAGATGTGTTTTATTGTTGAAATTATTATGTAGTTTACTTTTATTTTTAGAAATATTGCCATCTTTTTAAAAAATTTTTCTTAATGGTGTTTGGTTCGAAAACCCGGAAATAGGTATAGAATTCATAATAAAGAGATAATGAATTTTCAAAACACTTTCATTCAGATTAATTTAAATAGATGGAATCTATGTTGTAATAAAATTTACAACAACGATTAAAGATTACAGGAAGTATTCATATTTGAAGAAAAGTATTTTTCTTTTTTCCAATTCAGGAAATGAAAATAAGATTATCTAAATATTGCAATATACACTCGTGTTAGTTAATCATGTTAATTTAATCAAAAATTTAAATAATTTGCACATTATATTAACTTTTTGAAAATTAATGAGCATATTTTAATATAATTGTTCATGTGAACATCTATTTATAATGGAGAAAGTGATGTACCATTCAAGCTTTTTTATGTACCCATAATCAGTAAAGCTCATAATTCAAGCTCTGGCTCAGATCAGTGATGTCGCTCTACGATACTGCAAGGACTATTGACAAATTTCATACAAAGTTTGAGATGCCGTATCTCCTTCCTACACTGTTTGATTATGCTTAGATGCTAATCATTTGCATAAACCAGCATCTTTTGAGATTAACGTGAATTTGACGTTTGTATCACTACTTCTTTATGGTATTGCAGTTTTAATGGTCAGCAGTGTAGATCAGATGTCCTTGTTTTCTTGTGATACGTCTCCATACCTCGCTGTTTTGATCTTGTTAGCATAGGTTATTCAATTTAAGTGTTGCCCAAATGAAAAAAGGACAAGTTGAATAAAAAGAATACCTTTATATTGAAATCAAGATAAATTTCCATGGGAGTTGTAACACAGATCCATCCTGTTTTGACAGTAACCTATGCCTTCGCCGTAAGAAGATCGTGGTGATTCTCGATCTAGTCCTGCAAAGCTTCCTTCACCTCATCGTCCTATGGAAACGTAATGTTCTCTATAAGTGGAAAAAAGTATGAAAAGTTTCTGGGAGACATATCTGGTCTGTACGGCGGTGTTTCAACCCTTTTTCACGAAATTTTCAAGGTTGTTGAGCTTGAAGGAAGACATTTGACCGGAATTGTCATAGAAATCTGTTATCGTTGCCGTCCTTCACGAAAACTTTTGAACCAATTGGTCGAAACTAAGCAGTGCTCACCATAGACAACCCTCGTTCTCTGATAGATGCCCCTTTCCAGTTCATCTTCCACAATCAGAAACCATACTAACACGCATTGTTCCGATATGGACGCATCCAAGAACAGCACGACTTTTACTTTTGCTCTACTATTTCCTCTATCATGAAGAAGTTTCCTTAGGGCATATCTCATGAGGTGCATACATCCTACCTACCTTTATATCCATGTTCGATGGTGATGCTATAGCTGTGATCCTTCTGACACAATTGAACGTTTCCACTTTTATTTGGGCAATCCTTATACTTTGTTAAAAATATTGAATGTACTAAATAACACACACATTCCACACTTTCAAATAACATTTTAAAAAAGCTATAACTCAAAAAAAGTTTAATTATTGGATTTGTATTTACCCAGATAGTTAAAATAAAGCATTTAGTAATGCCTATAGATGTAATTAAATTCCATATAATTCAAAAACCTTTTTGAATATTACTGACATATATCTACAGAAACGAATTTTTAAACTTCGAAAATAATATTAATCACACACACAGATGAATACAGACAATTCAACATTATTAAGGAATTCTTTCTCTTATTGTTTGGAGTATGGTTATTCTTTAAATGCATCATATGCATCATAAATACGTTGACCTTTTTTGCCAATTTGAGTTTTTAATCAAATTTACCACACAGCAAAACCAGACTGTCAGTGGTCTAGCTGAGAAGATTAAGATTGTGTTTTTTTAGTTTACATTTTTGACACCTATTCTTAAACATATCCATTTGCATATGACACGCATTTTACGCAACCAATTAAATCATCAAACACATGCATCAGCTTGCATATTTATGACATATATAATGCCAACTTTTCTTGCATTTAATAACTACCCTTTCGTTAATTAATTGTAGCATTACGCATTACTCTCCTTTTATAATTGCCATTTCTT